>OX459210.1:20922099-20942099 GCA_949775195.1 Diarsia dahlii
CATTTCCCGCAACAAATTCCACGCATTTTTCGCGTAAATGCGGTCCTCCGCAGTGACTGCATCTGTCCACACTCTCAGTGCAAAATTTCCGGCCGTGTCCGTACGCTAGGCATTTCGTGCATTGGATGAGCGGCGACTGGTCCTCCACCCTTACCCTTTGCAGGTCCAGGTAAAGAGCCCCAGCCTCCGTCATCCTCTGCCATACCTTGGGTCTGACCTGGACGACCACGTGCGCTGTTTTCGGGTTTCTTGTCCTCTTCTTGAATTTTATGCCCATTTCTTTATCTTCTTCGTCTAAGTCCCTAAAGATGTTTTCGTTCTGGGAGTAGAGCGCCTTTACCAACTCGTCGTCGTTACTGTCCAAAAAGACGTCTTTTAGGACGACGAGCGGGTTTTTGTTTTTCATGGGCGCTACTATTAACCCTTTGCCTCGGCTCTCGATCCTGTCCTTTACTCTTTTGAACTCTGCCTCTGTGTCACATCCCAGTATTAACGTCTGGTTTTTTGCCTTCCGGACTTTGTTTATTTTTAGGCCAGTTCCCCTGGGATCGACCGCCTCCTTCACCTTGGCGAGCAACTGGTCAGCTGTATCCAGTTCTTCAGATGTGACCGCCATCGAGTGAAGGGCCGGCCGATGCCCGGGTTTGGCTGCCGTGACGGTGGCGTACGTCTGCGAGTCCGTTCTTGGCTCGCATGCCGCTTCCCTTATGGCCGCCTGTATTTTTTCCGAGCTGGTGGCGACATCACCGGCAACGCCACCGATTTTGTCCTCGAGAACAACCGCCGCACGACCTACGACGTTCACCCCGTCTATCGTGCGGCCGATGTTCTCTTGGACTACATCGATCTTGGCGCTGACCGAGTCAATGTTGTCGACGACCTTGTCGACGATGTCGGCACCGCTATCGTCACAGTGCTCAGCCATGTCCACGAAGCCTTTCGCGACTTTCTCCTCTAAGTCCTTTAGCCGTGCGTTGATGTTTACCTCCACTTTCTCCAGCCTTTCTAGGATTCCCTCCGATAGTCTGGGGGATGTTGGCGTGGTGTTGGCCTTTGTGGGCGGGGCCGTTTTAGGCGCTGTTTCCAGGACCTTCACCCGCTTACTGAGCTCAAACAAGATCCGTAGACTTTTATCCGACTGGGTCTCCAGGAAGATCTTGATGTCCTTCCTCATCTGAGGGTAGTCTTTCACTCTAGATGGGATATCTTCGAATGTCTTCATGACTTCCTGGAGGAGTTTGTCACTGGATACAGCAGCATAGGTGTCAGTCTGCTTCTTGTAAGCCTCCATATTGTCAATGGACCTCCTCTTTCGCTCTGGTCTGCGGATGAAAGTCCTGGCGGCGTCCAGCGCTTGTCCAGGCGGGCTCGCGGGGTTGGGAGTGGTGGTGGAGGCGACAGCGCCAGAGGTCCCTGCCGACGACGACAGCGGCGTTTCAGCTGTTTCCACTAGGGTTCCTCGAACAGCGTCTTTCCTGCCGAACATCAGAGCTATTCCCTTCGGCGCTTCGCGCGCTCCGGTGGGTCCCTCATTTCCCGGGTTGGTAGGTGACGCGGTGGGCGCTTTCACTGCTGGGGTGCGTTGCATTTTTTATTCTCAGGTCCCGTGTATTTAATGTGGTGTGTTGTGTGGCTTGTGTGTATAGGGCACAGCAAGGGAACGGGGAAAATTGTCAGTATAAGTATATAATATAAAGATAAATAAAGATCTGTCCCTGTATAGGGGGGTGTGTGTTTGTTGTCGTGTGACCTATAATATATAGCTCCGTTTTAACCCTGTAAATGGGGAGTCAAAATCAAGCAGTACCAATCCGCTGTCCAAACTTTTTATCTCATATAGCCTCCACATAGAGCGAGCCTCTGTCGGTGTCAAATATTGTTATTATTAGGTTCTGTACTCACGAGCCAATTACTCGGGGTCAAGGAAAGTCAATTTCCGAAGAAAATTTTTTCCAGGTCCAAAAAAACACTAGGTTTCTTGAAGAAACAAAAAGTCGCTCTATGTAGAGTCAATCCGTTGCACCCATCCGATAGATCTCCCCGAGCCCTACAAAACGATACCAAACACGGTGCCAATAGCCTTAAGGGTTCCGGAGATAAAGGGGATCCAAATTTTGGGATATTCGACCGGATTCGTCGCCCCAATTGGGATAACCGCTATATTTTCCGAACCCTTGGGCCGATCTGCTCCGTGCTTGGGCTTGAAGTGATGTGCTCGATGAGCTCTATCCGATGAGCGGATTTTCAGCGCTGAAAAATTTTATGTCCGGAAAAGTCCTGAAATGATGTCCTTTTCAGGGATTGTCGAGGTCTAGCCAGGTGGCGCAAAAGAAACCCCAACTCTCTGCGACCCCCCGTTCCGGAGTTACGGGTGTTTGAATATTGCCAAGATGGCCGCCGTAAACGTCAAAGTCAATTTTTGACCTGCGATAACTCCGGTCGTATGCGTCGCAGAAAGCCCGAGTTTGGACTCTCTTGCTTAAGCGTGACCTTCCCCAGCCGCTGAAAACAATTTCAGGATCCCGAAATTTTTTGCTGCCAAATCTCCCGAAACCAGGGGGGAGAGAAAGACGATGAGTCCCTAAGCGCGGATTTGAAAAAATAATGCAAATATCCCTAAGGGTTCAGGAGATAGGGCAGTTTTAGTTTTTCCAAGATGGCTGCCGAACTGTCAAACGTCCACTTAAACCGACGATAACTTCGCAACCATAGGTCGCAGCGAGCCCGGGTTTTCGACGGACAGATTGGCCCCACTTTCTTTAACAGCTGAAGCGGGTTTCAGGCCTGAAAAAGTTTTCAGCCGGAAAGAGCCTGAATTTTTCAGGTATCGTTCCTCAAACTATGCTCTATTGTTAACCGAAAACCGCAAGCCCGTAAGTCTTACGGTTCGGGAGCTATAATAAAAACAAACAATTATCCCAGTGGGACAAAATAGGCTATTTTTGACAAAATCGGCAATTCCGGGGCTACCTGGCCCAAGTTGGGGCTTAAACTAGTCGCAATAGGTTGCCTAAACACAAATATACAATAAAAAAGTGATTTTATCCTATTATTTACAATTTATTGCATAAAATCGTTAAAAAATCGATATCTTCAAAACGGCTAAGCGGAAAATTTTGAAAAAAATCTTAAAATATGTAAAAAATAAGCGGCTATACAATAAAATAAATTTGTAATTTTTAAAACTTATCCTATTACAAAAAAAATCCAAAATCGTGGTTTTAACGGTTTTTTAACGATTAAAAGAAAAAGGCCAGTCCAAAAAATCTAAAATTAAAATCTTATGGTCATCTAAGAAGCGCGCAACAGGCTGCAGTTGTAGATCTTCAAAATTCCTCTCCGTTCCGAAGATAGACTGGTCCAATTTTGCAACTTTTAATTTGCGATATAAAGTCAGCCAGTTGCGATAAAATTATGAAAAATGTTGCACTCGCCTTTACTGTCCAGGGTCCAAATTTGCTCCAAGTTTTGTGCCGGTACCTCCACTATTTCTGCTTTTTCAGCGCACGTGGTTTTCGGTTTTTCCTGAATAACTCGCTCAGATGACGCGTCCGGATGTCCTGGAGTGGCCCAGATGGTAGGGGTCCAAAATGTTCACAGGATTTCAAGAAAAAATCTGGGGGTCGTCGATCTGGTTTCGGCAGTGTGTGCAGTCGAAGTTTTTTCCTAACTGTTTAACCTCAAAATAATAAGGTTTTACAGCTATAGCTATCACTGCACTGTAATCCGGGTAAAAACTTTCACTTGGGCTTGTAGCCAGCACTTAGCCCCACACTTGGACACCAAATTTGTCGAAATCGGATCACTTTTTACCACTTTTTCGAATTTTTAACTGCGGAGCGCATGGGTTTTTGCTGCTTACTGCTCGGCAGACCGAGTGCAACTGGGTTAGGTTAGGTTAGGTTAGGTTAGGTTAGGTTGGGGGACCCCCCACAGTGCTTGCGTCCTCGTCGCGTCCCCTGGGCAACGACCCGGTTCTGACCACCGTAACGGAGTGGCAGACCGGTGTTCGGCTAAAGTGCACTGTGCAGTCGTAGCATTTTTAATCTATTTTATCGTATTTTATTTTAATGGCGGAATCTACGGCACCTGCGGAGGCTATGTCAAAACCCTCGCGGGACGCCTCCGGGCGTTTTCGAAAAGGCCCTTCTCAGGGCCAACCAAAAGGCCCTTCTCAGGGCCAACTAAAAGGCCCTTCTCAGGGCCAACCAAAAGGCCCTTCTCAGGGCCAACTAAAAGGCCCTTCTCAGGGCCAACCAAAAGGCCCTTCTCAGGGCCAACTAAAAGGCCCTTCTCAGGGCCAACCAAAAGGCCCTTCTCAGGGCCAATCTGAGGGCGCATCGGCGTCGGAGGCTAGCCGCGCGGTGTCTGCGGCTAGCATCTATAGCTTAGCGGGCGAGTTGTTGGACTCCGACAACGAGTCCATTATTTGCGAGTCGGACGCAAGTTCGGGGATTGGTCGCCGGGAGCCGGAGAAGCGGGCCCGTGACAGAAATGGGTCCGGGGGTTCCTCGGACTCGAGGCGGCCATCCTACGCGAAGGCCAGGAAGCCGGTGACGGACACCCACGACGTGGGTCTGGCAGAGGCCCAACACCAGTTGGACCTGTCTCGGCGGGCGCAGCTCCAGCAAGACCTGGAGGAGCGGGTTGCGGCCAAGGAGCAACGGACGCGCGCCGCCCGGGCCAAGTCCGGATACGGCGCGTCCCGCGTTCTCTATGCGGACCACTCACTGGTGGAGCTGGAGCGGATGGCTGAGGAGGACGAAGAGGAGATAGTGGAAGTCGCCTCTAAGTCCTCTAATTTAAAAGGAACTTTCCAAAAGTCCCTTAAATGCAGGGCCGCGAGCATGCGCGGCATCGTCGGTGAGCTGGTGCAGCGGAAGGCGACCGACGAAACGCGGCAACTGCAGGCGAAAGTTGATCGCCTGCAGTCAGAGGTCAGCCAGCTGCACCAGAAGCTGGCTGATGCCACGGCCCGGCCAAACCAAGCCGAGCCGACACCAGCGGCTGAGGTCCCCCCCTCCAACCTTGAGGATATAATCCGCAAGGTCATCATGGAGGAGAGGGCCTTCACGAGAGCCTGTCTTGCGGGCATAGAGGACAGGCTCTTGCCTGAAAAGCGCCTCCGACCGCCGCTCGCGGCGGACAATAGGCCGCGCGAGCTGGAGCCGGAACCTGCGCCTTTGGGAAGCCCGGCATCGGGTGCGCAGCCCCAGACCTCGAAGCCCTTCAAGGGCAAAGGGAAGGGCAAGGGCAAGAAGACCAAGGGGGCCTCTCAAACGCCCTCCACGAGCGCGGAGGCAGCGTCTGCCGACGCAGCCGACCCCCGGAACTCGCAGGGGGAAGACGCCCTTCTTCCCTCCACCACCCCGTCCAACCAGCCCTGGACAAAAGTGGTCAAGGGGGGAAAGGGGAAAAAGCCCAAGCCCGCTGCGACTGCTCCAGCAGGCAAAAAGGCTCCAGCCGGCGGGAGGAAACTGGTTCCTCCCAAAACCGCGGCCGTCGTGGTGACCATCACCCCGGAGGCCGTGGAACGGGGGGAGACGTACGCGTCCGTAATGATGCGGGCGCGTACCAACGCCGATCCTACCCAACTGGGGATCGGTACAATCTCGTGCCGCCGGACTCAGGCCGGGGCTCGAATTTTCGAGTTCCCAGGGGCTCAGGGCAGTGCCAACGCGGACCTCTTCGCAACCAAGTTGCAAGAGGTCATTGCGGACGTGGCAAAAGTCGCCAGGCCCGAGAAGTCTGTAGCCTTGGAGGTGACCGACCTCGACGACTCGGTCACAAAGGAGGAGGTAGTGGCGGCGGTCGCAGCTATGGGGGGCTGTGGCGTCACAGCGGTGCAAGGTCGGGCCATCAGGCCCGGCCGCGGCGGCATGGGCACCATTCGCCTTGAGTGCCCAGTCGCCGCAGCTATAGCCGTCCTCGCCAAGGGACGGCTTGCTGTCGGATTCAGCTCGGGTGTAGTCCGGGCACTCGCAGCCAAGCCCTTGCGCTGCTATAAGTGCTTAGGAGTCGGACACACTCGGGCCCTTTGTCCGTCCGAGGTCGACAGGGCGGAAAATTGTTTCCGATGTGGCAAGGACGGGCACAAGTCCGCCTCCTGCGAGGCCGCCACGCCGCACTGCGCGGTGTGTGCCGCCAGTGGCTGCCCGGCGGGCCACGTGACGACGGGGAGGAAGTGCAATCCCCCCCCAAAGAAGGGCAAAGTGCAGGCGTCGATCCGGCCTGCCGCTGCCGCCGCCATCCCTGAGGCTGGGACTTCGGCGGCCGTGGAGGGTGATGCAATGTCTGATTGATGGATAGGGTCAGACATCGCATCCTCCAGGCGAACACCAACCACTGCAGAGCAGCCCAGGATCTGCTGATGCAGACCATGGCTGAGTGGTTGGTGGACGTGGCGGTGGTTGCCGAGCCGTACTCGGTCCCTGGCCGTTGGCTGGGTGACCGGGATGGCTCGGTGGCATTGGTTTCGCGGTCTTCCACGGACTCCCCTCCCCTCTCGCTCTTAGAGAGGGGACCGGGATACGTGGCCGCCGCGTGGGGAGACATGGCCCTGGTGGGGGTCTATTTCTCTCCAAACCGCCCTCTCTCTGACTTTGAGGATTTCCTGGAGATCATCACTGCAGTCGTAGGGAGGGCGGCGCCGCGCCAGGTCGTGGTGTTGGGTGACCTGAACGCCAAGTCCGCGGCCTGGGGCAACCCGGCCGCCGGTTGCAACGTCCGGGGACGCGCCGTCGAGTTTTGGGCGGCCTCATGCGGTGTGTCCCTCCTCAACAGGGGGGCGGTCCACACGTGTGTGCGGCAACAGGGTGGGTCGGTGGTGGACGTCGCGTTTGCCACCCCCGCGCTGGCCGCCCGCGTCGTCAACTGGCGGGTAGAGACGGTGGAGACCTTGTCGGACCACCGATATGTGCGGTTCGACATCTCCACCCAGGGAGGGGGAATGGCCCGCGCTGTGCAATCTCCCTTCCCGCGGTGGGCACTCACCCGCCTGGACCGGAAGGCAGCTAAGGAGGCGGCCTTTCTTCAGGACTGGCTGTCGCCCCCCGTCGAGGTCCTGGACGTGGACGCCGCAGCGGTCCGGCTCAGGGGATCCCTGACAGAGGTGTGCAACTCCAGCATGCCTCGGTCTCGCCGTCCGCCTCCCCGTCGTGCCGTCTATTGGTGGACGCAGGAGCTGGCGGGGCTCAGGGCCGCCTGCGTGGCAGCCAGAAGGGCCTACACGCGGAGCCGACGGCGCAGCGCCCAAAACCGAGTCCGGGCAGAAGAGGACCTCCTATACGCCTCTTACCGAGAGGCGACGACGGTCCTCAAAGCTGCAATGGGCGCTGCAAAAGACTCGGCGAGGGCCGAGATGCTGGAGGGTCTTGACAGGGATCCTTATGGAAGACCATACAGGGCGGCGCGGAACCAGCTACGCCCTTATGGTCCCCCACTGACGGAGACCCTCGAGCCAGCGTTGCTGGACGGGGTGGTCCGGTCCCTGTTTCCGCGCAGGGCCGACTTCACCCCACCAACGATGGATCCCCCGCAAGGGGCGGCTTCGCCGGATGAGGAGGTCCCCCCGGTGACGGCGGCGGAGTTCTACGCGGGGGTTCTTAGCCTCCGCGCGAAGAAGACGGCCCCTGGACCAGACGGCGTCCCCGCACGGGTGGTGGCGATCGCCGCCTCCCAAATGGAGGACAGGTTTCGGGACCTCTTCAGCGCGTGCTTTACGGCTGGGAGGTTCCCGAAACTGTGGAAGGAGGGGCAGCTATGCCTCCTCCGAAAGGAGGGACGCCCGGTGGACTCCCCATCGGCATACCGGCCCATCGTCCTGCTCGATGAGGTCGGTAAATTGTTCGAGGGGATTGTCGCCTCCCGGCTTGATAGCCTTTTGCGGGGGGTAGGGCCGGACCTGTCGGATGCCCAATTTGGTTTCCGTCGTGGGCGTTCGACAATCGACGCGCTGGCCCTACTCAAGGGCCAAGTGAAGGAGGCGGTGGAGGCGGGGGACGGAGTGCTGGCGGTGTCATTCGACATTGCAAACGCCTTCAACTCCGTCCCCCACTCGACGATATTGGAGGCGCTCCGGTATCACGGAGTGCCCCAATACCTGCGGAACCTCCTGGCCAGCTACTTGGAGGGCCGAGAGGTCCTCCTCGTGGACAAGACGGCCACAGTGAGGCGGTACGGTGCAGAGTCCGGTGTTCCGCAGGGGTCAGTGCTGGGGCCCCCCCTGTGGAACATCGGGTTCGACTGGCTCCTACGGGGAGCCCTCCTCCAGGGCACGAGTGTCATCTGCTACGCGGATGACACTCTCCTCACTGCCCGGGGGAGGAACTTTGGAGATGCGGCCTGTCTGGCCTCGGCTGGCGGGTCCTTGGTGGCAGAGAGGATCCGCCACCTGGGATTGAAGGTGGCGCTGCACAAGACCGAGGCCGTGTTCTTTCGCGGGCCTCGGCAGCGCTGCCCTCCCGACGCGCACATTGTCGTAGATGGCGTCAGAATAGTGGTCCAGCCCCAGATGAAGTATCTGGGCCTGGTGCTGGACGACAGGTGGCGCTTCGGCCCGCATTTCAGTGGGCTGTCGACGCGCCTGTTAAAAGCCGCGGACGCTCTCTCATGGCTCCTCCCGAACCTGGGGGGGCCCAAGGCGAAATGCCGGCGCCTATATGCCGGCATCCTGCGGAGCATGGCCCTATACGGGGCCCCCATCTGGGCAGACTCCCTTCACAGGAGGGAGAATGCGACCGCCATCCGCAAGCCCCAAAGGGCCATTGCACAGCGGGTGGCAAGGGCCTACCGCTCGGTGGGCTTCTCGGCGGCGTGCGCTCTGGCCGGCACTCCTCCTTGGGAGTTGGAGGCCTGGGTGCTCGCCAGAGTGTACGAGTGGACTGCGCAACGGAAGGCGCTCGGGGAGCGCCCCGTCACCGAGGAGCGGGAGGCCGTGCGGCGGGAGGCGAAGGAAGCCATCGTCCTCCACTGGACGGAGGACCTCGCCGCAGCCGCTTTTGGCCGCCGGACGTTAGACGCGCTCGGTCCGGTCCTACAGGGCTGGCTCGAGCGGTCCCACGGTTTCCTCTCGTTCCGTCTGGTGCAGGTGTTGTCCGGCCATGGCTGTTTCGGATCGTACCTGCACCGGTTAGGGAGGGAGGAGACCCCGGCGTGCCACGACTGTGGCGCGGCGGAGGACACGGCACAGCACACCCTCGAGGTGTGCCCGGCTTGGTCCGAGCTGCGCCGCGGTCTGACCGCGGTAGTTGGACAGGACCTCTCACTTCCCGGCGTAGTCAACGCCATGCTGGGGAGCGAGGAGGCCTGGGCAGCGGTTGCCTCCTTTTGCGAGGATGTAATCTCGCAAAAGGAGGAGGCGGAGCGCGCGCGGGAGGACGACCCTCTCGCTGCGCCACTCCGCAGACGAAGAAGGGGTCGGAGAAGGCGCCGTCCTCTCCCTCCTCATGGTGGCGATGGGCAGGTGGCAGGCACGGGGGTGCCTGCGCCCGCATTGCACCCATCACCACCTTCGTCAGTCACTCCCGGACCCGTCCTCCCCCCCCCTACGGGCGTGGGGTGAGGGCGTGAGGGGTCCGCCCTGAGGGGCAATCGTCGGCGGAGGACTGGTCGTTAAGGCTGTGCCAGTTTCCCAGTCCCCCGCCACTCAGACGAAGCGGGAGTGCCGCTGGGTCGTTTTAGTGGGTATACCGGGTCAGACCGGGGAGTCCCACATAGCCCCCCATCCCCCGATGGGAGGGTATGCGTAATGCATTTTTTCCCAGCGCAAAAAAAAAAAAAAAAAAAAAAAAAAAGGTTAGGTTAGGTTGGGGGACCCCCCACAGTGCTTGCGTCCTCGTCGCGTCCCCTGGGCAACGACCCGGTTCTGACCACCGTAACGGAGTGGCAGACCGGTGTTCGGCTAAAGTGCACTGTGCAGTCGTAGCATTTTTAATCTATTTTATCGTATTTTATTTTAATGGCGGAATCTACGGCACCTGCGGAGGCTATGTCAAAACCCTCGCGGGACGCCTCCGGGCGTTTTCGAAAAGGCCCTTCTCAGGGCCAACCAAAAGGCCCTTCTCAGGGCCAACTAAAAGGCCCTTCTCAGGGCCAACCAAAAGGCCCTTCTCAGGGCCAACTAAAAGGCCCTTCTCAGGGCCAACCAACAGGCCCTTCTCAGGGCCAATCTGAGGGCGCATCGGCGTCGGAGGCTAGCCGCGCGGTGTCTGCGGCTAGCATCTATAGCTTAGCGGGCGAGTTGTTGGACTCCGACAACGAGTCCATTATTTGCGAGTCGGACGCAAGTTCGGGGATTGGTCGCCGGGAGCCGGAGAAGCGGGCCCGTGACAGAAATGGGTCCGGGGGTTCCTCGGACTCGAGGCGGCCATCCTACGCGAAGGCCAGGAAGCCGGTGACGGACACCCACGACGTGGGTCTGGCAGAGGCCCAACACCAGTTGGACCTGTCTCGGCGGGCGCAGCTCCAGCAAGACCTGGAGGAGCGGGTTGCGGCCAAGGAGCAACGGACGCGCGCCGCCCGGGCCAAGTCCGGATACGGCGCGTCCCGCGTTCTCTATGCGGACCACTCACTGGTGGAGCTGGAGCGGATGGCTGAGGAGGACGAAGAGGAGATAGTGGAAGTCGCCTCTAAGTCCTCTAATTTGAAAGGAACTTTTCAAAAGTCCCTTAAATGCAGGGCCGCGAGCATGCGCGGCATCGTCGGGGAGCTGGTGCAGCGGAAGGCGACCGACGAAACGCGGCAACTGCAGGCGAAAGTTGATCGCCTGCAGTCAGAGGTCAGCCAGCTGCACCAGAAGCTGGCTGATGCCACGGCCCGGCCAAACCAAGCCGAGCCGACACCAGCGGCTGAGGTCCCCCCCTCCAACTCCCTTGAGGATATAATCCGCAAGGTCATCATGGAGGAGAGGGCCTTCACGAGAGCCTGTCTTGCGGGCATAGAGGACAGGCTCTTGCCTGAAAAGCGCCTCCGACCGCCGCTCGCGGCGGACAATAGGCCACGCGAGCTGGAGCCGGAACCTGCGCCTTTGGGAGGCCCGGCATCGGGTGCGCAGCCCCAGGCCTCGAAGCCCTCCAAGGGCAAAGGGAAGGGCAAGGGCAAGAGGACCAAGGGGGCCTCTCAAACGCCCTCCACGAGCGCGGAGGCAACATCTGCCGCCCCAGCCGACCCCCAGAACTCGCAAGGGGAAGACGCCCTTCTTCCCTCCACCACTCCGTCCAACCAGCCCTGGACAAAAGTGGTCAAGGGGGGAAAGGGGAAAAAGCCCAAGCCCGCTGCGACTGCTCCAGCAGGCAAAAAGGCTCCAGCCGGCGGCAGGAAACTGGTTCCTCCCAAAACCGCGGCCGTCGTAGTGACCATCACCCCGGAGGCCGTGGAACGGGGGGAGACGTACGCGTCCGTAATGATGCGGGCGCGTACCAACGCCGATCCTACCCAACTGGGGATCGGCACAATTTCGTGCCGCCGGACCCAGGCCGGGGCTCGAATCTTCGAGTTCCCAGGGGCTCAGGGCAGCGCCAACGCGGACCTCTTCGCAACCAAGTTGCAAGAGGTCATTGCGGACGTGGCAAAAGTCGCCAGGCCCGAGAAGTCTGTAGCCTTGGAGGTGACCGACCTCGACGACTCGGTCACAAAGGAGGAGGTGGTGGCGGCGGTCGCAGCTATGGGGGGCTGTGGCGTCACAGCGGTGCAAGGTCGGGCCATCAGGCCCGGCCGCGGCGGCATGGGCACCATTCGCCTTGAGTGCCCAGTCGCCGCAGCTATAGCCGTCCTCGCCAAGGGACGGCTTGCTGTCGGATTCAGCTCGGGTGTAGTCCGGGCACTCGCAGCCAAGCCCTTGCGCTGCTATAAGTGCTTAGGAGTCGGACACACTCGGGCCCTTTGTCCGTCCGAGGTCGACAGGGCGGAAAATTGTTTCCGATGTGGCAAGGACGGGCACAAGTCCGCCTCCTGCGAGGCCGCCACGCCGCACTGCGCGGTGTGTGCCGCCAGTGGCTGCCCGGCGGGCCACGTGACGACGGGGAGGAAGTGCAATCCCCCCCCAAAGAAGGGCAAAGTGCAGGCGTCGATCCGGCCTGCCGCTGCCGCCGCCATCCCTGAGGCTGGGACTTCGGCGGCCGTGGAGGGTGATGCAATGTCTGATTGATGGATAGGGTCAGACATCGCATCCTCCAGGCGAACACCAACCACTGCAGAGCAGCCCAGGATCTGCTGATGCAGACCATGGCTGAGTGGTTGGTGGACGTGGCGGTGGTTGCCGAGCCGTACTCGGTCCCTGGCCGTTGGCTGGGTGACCGGGATGGCTCGGTGGCATTGGTTTCGCGGTCTTCCACGGACTCCCCTCCCCTCTCGCTCTTAGAGAGGGGACCGGGATACGTGGCCGCCGCGTGGGGAGACATGGCCCTGGTGGGGGTCTATTTCTCTCCAAACCGCCCTCTCTCTGACTTTGAGGATTTCCTGGAGATCATCACTGCAGTCGTAGGGAGGGCGGTGCCGCGCCAGGTCGTGGTGTCGGGTGACCTGAACGCCAAGTCCGCGGCCTGGGGCAACCCGGCCGCCGGTTGCAACGTCCGGGGACGCGCCGTCGAGTTTTGGGCGGCCTCATGCGGTGTGTCCCTCCTCAACAGGGGGGCGGTCCACACGTGTGTGCGGCAACAGGGTGGGTCGGTGGTGGACGTCGCGTTTGCCACCCCCGCGCTGGCCGCCCGCGTCGTCAACTGGCGGGTAGAGACGGTGGAGACCTTGTCGGACCACCGATATGTGCGGTTCGACATCTCCACCCGGGGAGGGGGAATGGCCCGCGCTGTGCAATCTCCCTTCCCGCGGTGGGCACTCACCCGCCTGGACCGGGAGGCAGCTAAGGAGGCGGCCTTTCTTCAGGATTGGCTGTCGCCCCCCGTCGAGGTCCTGGACGTGGACGCCGCAGCGGTCCGGCTCAGGGGATCCCTGACAGAGGTGTGCAACTCCAGCATGCCTCGGTCTTGCCGTCCGCCTCCCCGTCGTGCCGTCTATTGGTGGACGGAGGAGCTGGCGGGGCTCAGGGCCGCCTGCGTGGCAGCCAGAAGGGCCTACACGCGGAGCCGACGGCGCAGCGCCCAAAACCGAGTCCGGGCAGAAGAGGACCTCCTATACGCCTCTTACCGAGAGGCGACGACGGTCCTCAAAGCTGCAATGGGCGCTGCAAAAGACTCGGCGAGGGCCGAGATGCTGGAGGGTCTCGACAGGGATCCTTATGGGAGACCATACAGGGCGGCGCGGAACCAGCTACGCCCTTATGGTCCCCCACTGACGGAGACCCTCGAGCCAGCGTTGCTGGACGGGGTGGTCCGGTCCCTGTTTCCGCGCAGGGCCGACTTTACCCCACCAACGATGGATCCCCCGCAAGGGGCGGCTTCGCCGGATGAGGAGGTCCCCCCGGTGACGGCGGCGGAGTTCTACGCAGGGGTTCTTAGCCTCCGCGCGAAGAAGACGGCCCCTGGACCGGACGGCGTCCCCGCACGGGTGGTGGCGATCGCCGCCTCCCAAATGGAGGACAGGTTTCGGGACCTCTTCAGCGCGTGCTTTACGGCTGGGAGGTTCCCGAAACTTTGGAAGGAGGGGCAGCTATGCCTCCTCCGAAAGGAGGGACGCCCGGTGGACTCCCCATCGGCATACCGGCCCATCGTCCTGCTCGATGAGGTCGGTAAATTGTTCGAGGGGATTGTCGCCTCCCGGCTTGATAGCCTTTTGCGGGGGGTAGGGCCGGACCTGTCGGATGCCCAATTTGGTTTCCGTCGTGGGCGTTCGACAATCGACGCGCTGGCCCTACTCAAGGGCCAAGTGAAGGAGGCGGTGGAGGCGGGGGACGGAGTGCTGGCGGTGTCATTCGACATTGCAAACGCCTTCAACTCCGTCCCCCACTCGACGATATTGGAGGCGCTCCGGTATCACGGAGTGCCCCAATACCTGCGGAACCTCCTGGCCAGCTACTTGGAGGGCCGAGAGGTCCTCCTCGTGGACAAGACGGCCACAGTGAGGCGGTACGGCGCAGAGTCCGGTGTTCCGCAGGGGTCAGTGCTGGGGCCCCCCCTGTGGAACATCGGGTTCGACTGGCTCCTACGGGGAGCCCTCCTCCAGGGCACGAGTGTCATCTGCTACGCGGATGACACTCTCCTCACTGCCCGGGGGAGGAACTTTGGAGATACGGCCTGTCTGGCCTCGGCTCTCGGGTCCTTGGTGGCAGAGAGGATCCGCCACCTGGGATTGAAGGTGGCGCTGCACAAGACCGAGGCCGTGTTCTTTCGCGGGCCTCGGCAGCGCTGCCCTCCCGACGCTCACATTGTCGTAGATGGCGTCAGAATAGTGGTCCAGCCCCAGATGAAGTATCTGGGCCTGGTGCTGGACGACAGGTGGCGCTTCGGCCCGCATTTCAGTGGGCTGTCGACGCGCCTGTTAAAAGCCGCGGACGCTCTCTCATGGCTCCTCCCGAACCTGGGGGGGCCCAAGGCGAAATGCCGGCGCCTATATGCCGGCATCCTGCGGAGCATGGCCCTATACGGGGCCCCCATCTGGGCAGACTCCCTTCACAGGAGGGAGAATGCGACCGCCATCCGCAAGCCCCAAAGGGCCATTGCACAGCGGGTGGCAAGGGCCTACCGCTCGGTGGGCTTCTCGGCGGCGTGCGCTCTGGCCGGCACTCCTCCTTGGGAGTTGGAGGCCTGGGTGCTCGCCAGAGTGTACGAGTGGACTGCGCAACGGAAGGCGCTCGGGGAGCGCCCCGTCACCGAGGAGCGGGAGGCCGTGCGGCGGGAGGCGAAGGAAGCCATCGTCCTCCACTGGACGGAGGACCTCGCCGCAGCCGCTTTTGGCCGCCGGACGTTAGACGCGCTCGGTCCGGTCCTGCAGGGCTGGCTCGAGCGGTCCCACGGTTTCCTCTCGTTCCGTCTGGTGCAGGTGTTGTCCGGCCATGGCTGTTTCGGATCGTACCTGCACCGGTTAGGGAGGGAGGAGACCCCGGCGTGCCACGACTGTGGCGCGGCGGAGGACACGGCACAGCACACCCTCGAGGTGTGCCCGGCTTGGTCCGAGCTGCGCCGCGGTCTGACCGCGGTAGTTGGACAGGACCTCTCACTTCCCGGCGTAGTCAACGCCATGCTGGGGAGCGAGGAGGCCTGGGCAGCGGTTGCCTCCTTTTGCGAGGATGTAATCTCGCAAAAGGAGGAGGCGGAGCGCGCGCGGGAGGACGACCCTCTCGCTGCGCCACTCCGCAGACGAAGAAGGGGTCGGAGAAGGCGCCGTCCTCTCCCTCCTCATGGTGGCGATGGGCGGGTGGCAGGCACGGGGGTGCCTGCGCCCGCATTGCACCCATCACCACCTTCGTCAGTCACTCCCGGACCCGTCCTCCCCCCCCCTACGGGCGTGGGGTGAGGGCGTGAGGGGTCCGCCCTGAGGGGCAATCGTCGGCGGAGGACTGGTCGTTAAGGCTGTGCCAGTTTCCCAGTCCCCCGCCACTCAGACGAAGCGGGAGTGCCGCTGGGTCGTTTTAGTGGGTATACCGGGTCAGACCGGGGAGTCCCACATAGCCCCCCATCCCCCGATGGGAGGGTATGCGTAATGCATTTTTTCCCAGCGCAAAAAAAAAAAAAAAAAAAAAAAAGGTTAGGTTAGGTTAGGTTAGGTTGGGGGACCCCCCACAGTGCTTGCGTCCACGTCGCGTCCCCTGGAAACGACCCAGTTCTGACCACCGTAACGGAGTGGCAGACTGGGTTGGCCAAAGTGCACTGTGCTTTCGTAGCTATCATTTTATCTTTTGCCTTGCTTACTACGAACCTGCGGAAATGTCGAGCTCTACGCGGGACGCCTCCGGGCGGTTTTTAAAACAAAAAGGCCCTTCTCAGGGCCAACCCAAAGGCCCTTCCCAGGGCCAACCCAAAGGCCCTTCTCAGGGCCAGCCAAAAGGCCCTTCTCAGGGCCCACCCAAAGGCCCTTCTCAGGGCCAGCCAAAAGGCCCTTCTCAGGGCCAACCCAAAGGCCCTTCTCAGGGCCAACCCAAAGGCCCTTCTCAGGGCCAGTCAAAAGGCCCTTCTCAGGGCCACTCCGACGCTTCGGCGTCAGAGACTAGCCGCGCGCCGTCTGCGACTAGTTTCTTTGAAGGGATGGACGAGTTGTCTGACAACGACTCGCTCATTAGTTTGTCGGACGCGGATGAGTCTCGGTCGCGGAAGCGAGTCCGCAAGAGCGGTGGGTCCGAGGGCTCCTCAGCCTCAGGGTCGACGAAGATGCCGAAGGCAAAAAAGCCGACGGTGGTCGCGGATACCCATGTCGTTGGGCTCGCAGACGCCCAACACCAGTTGGACCTGGCTCGACGGGCGCAGCTCCAGCAAGAGCTGGAGGAGCGGGTTGCCGCCAAGGAGAAACGGGCACACGCCACTCCGGAAAAGTCCGGGTACGGTGCCTCCCGTGTTATTTATGCGGACCACTCTCTGGCCGAGCTGGAGAGAATGGCGGAGGAGGACGAGGAGGAGATTGTGGAGGTTGCCTCTAAGTCCTCCAACCTGAAGGGGACCTTCCAGAAGGCCCTCAAGAGCAGGGCCGCGAGCATGCGCGGAGTCGTCGCAGAGCTGGTAAAGCGTACGGCCACCGACGAGACGCGGCAACTGCAGGCGAAGATTGATCGCTTGCAGTCGGAGGTCAGCCAGCTTCATCTGAAGCTGGCTGAAGCAACGGCCGGCCAGCACAGGCCCACACAAGCCCTGCGGCAGAGGGCTCCGCCTCCAACCTTGAGGATATCATCCGCAAGGTTGTAATGGAGGAGAGGGCCTTTACAAGAGCCTGCTTAGCAGGCATCGAGGACCGGCTCTTGCCAGAGAAACGCCTCCGGCCGCCGCTTGCTGCGGATAACAGGCAGTGCGAGCCGGGGCCGTCCTCCTCCTCCCAGACGGAAGAAGCCCTTCTCCCCTCAACCACCCCGTCCAACGAGTGGACAGAAGTGGTCCGTAAGGGGAAGGGCAAGGGGAAAAAGTCGACGACCGCCGCCAACAACCCTCCCAGCCAATCGCAGACGGCCGGCAAGGGAAAGGGGAAAGGAAAAGGGAGGGGAAAGGGGCAACTAGTCGCCCCAAAAACCGCGGCCGTCGTGGTGACACTCACCGCGGAGGCTGCGGACAGAGGGGAGACGTATGAATCCGTTTTGGTGCGGGCGCGTCCCAATGCCGATCCAACCAAACTGGGGATCGGCACTGTGACTTGCCGGCGGACCCAAGCCGGAGCTCGAATATTCGAGTTCCCGGGGGCAGAGGGGAGTGCGCATGCGGACCTCTTTGCAGCGAAGCTCCAGGAGGTCATCGCGGATTCGGCCAAGGTGGCCCGACCAGTCAAGTCGGCAGCCATAGAGGTGACGGACCTGGATGACTCCGTCACCAAGGAGGAGGTGGTGGCGGCGGTCGCAGCGATAGGGGGCTGTGGCGTCGCGGCGGTCCAAGGCCGGGACATAAGGCCCGGCCGCGGCGGCATGGGCACCATTCGCCTCGAGTGCCCAATCGCCGCTGCCAAAGCCGTCCTTGCCAAGGGACGGCTCACGGTTGGATTCAGCTCGGGTGCAGTCCGGGCACTCGAGAACCAGCCTCTGCGGTGTTTCCGGTGCCTCGGCATCGGACACACCCGGCCCCTGTGTCCGTCCACGGTAGACAGGACGGACACATGCTACCGCTGCGGTAAGGAGGGCCACAAAGCCGCCTCCTGCGAGGTCGCCAAGCCGCACTGCGCGGTGTGTGCCGCGAGTGGCTGCCCGGCAGACCACGTCATGAAGGGGAAGAACTGCAATCCTCCCCCTAAGCGGGGCAAAGCGCCGACGTGGTCTGCTGCTGCAGCAACTAGCACCGTCGTTCCTGCGGCGGCTGCGGAGGGAGGTGCGATGTCCGACTGATAAATAGAGTCGAACATCGCATCGTCTTACCCGGTCCCAGGCCGTTGGCTGGGCGACCGGGACGGCTTGGTGCCGTTGGTGTCGCGGTCTTCCACAGACTCCCCTCTCCTCTCGCTCTTAGAGAGGGGACCGGGATACGTGGCCGCCGCGTGGGAGACATGGCCCTGGTTGGGGTCACTGCGCAGATGAAGAAGGGGTTGGAGAAGGCACCGTCCTCTCCCTCCTCTTGGTGGCGATGGGCGGGCGACAGGCGCGGGGGTGCCTGCGCCCGCATTGCACCCATCACATCACGTTTTAGTGGGTATACCGGGTCAGACCGGGGAGTCCCACATAGCCCCCCATCCCCCGATGGGAGGGTATGCGTAATGCATTTTTTCCCAGCGTCAAAAAAAAAAAAAAAAAAAAAAAAAGGTTAGGTTAGGTTAGGTTAGGTTAGGTTAGGTTAGGTTTTTTTTTTTTTTTTTTTTTTTTTTTTTTTTTTTGTTTTGGCAGGAGTGGGAAATCCCCACGGACACCTCGACTACCTCACAGGCTGTGAGATAGTCGAGGTAGTGCCGGACTCGAACCGGCTAAAACCACACTCCTGCCCCACCAGTGTTCCTCTGACGTTCCGCAGAGCCCTTTTTTACTGGGATTTTTGCTTGGTTACGACTGGTTCATAAGCGGCCGAAAAGACCACGCACAGTGCTGTCAAGTTCTGTCGAGTTTTACTTTATATCTTTTTGTGAAAATACTTTTATTAATTAATATATAATAGGCTACTATTTTACTTAAGTATGTTTTATTTTCTTTTTTACTTCCATTAATTTGTTAAGTACTTTAATTTACTTACAATATAATTATATTTATAAACAATAGTTTACTTTTCCTACCTTTTAGCTTTATTAAATTTTTTACATTATTTTAAAAACTTACCCCTATATTTAAGCCCTTTGCCATTCTATTCAATTCTGCTTCATTTTCTTTAGCTTTTTTGGTTTGATTTTCGTGATATCGACCCCATATCATTATAATATTTTACCAATATCACAAGTTTTGCGAAAAGCTTCATCACTGACAAATCAAATAAAACACAAAACAGATTTTCAACTGATTCGACACAACTTAACGATGCCAGTAGAGTTGGCTTAAGGTACAACATAGATTGAGCCAACTTCTCAAGAAGGTGACACCAATTATCCCTCTCCATTAAGCCAACCCCAATGGCTCGCTTAATGCGTCTGCTATCTGGTTGTGTCGAACCAGTTGCATTCGTGTACGCGGAAGTGGGCGCATTGACCACTTTAGCAATATGCAATGGTTGCCCGTGCAAATGCGTCCCACTTCCGTCGCACTGGGCATAAACTACTGAATGCATTATGCGAGTGCTCCCCCAGCTTTTCCCTGGTACAGTTGACGCACACCGCTGCTTCGCCTTTATGCTTGTCTGGGCAGTCCGACCTAAGGTGCGGACCACCACAGTGGCTGCACAGGTCATCTGGCTCTGTGCATAGGCGTTTCCCATGGCCATACGCCAAGCAGCGGGTACACTGCACCAGAGGCGTCTGATCCTCGACGCGCACTCTCTGGAGATCAATACGGAGCTTGCCTTCAGAGAGTGCCCGCTTCCAGATTGCTGGGGAAACACTCAGCACAATGCAATTTACGTGAGGGTTTCTCGACTTTTTGCGAAACTTAACGTCCACTTTCCGTTCCTCGTCCCCGAGGCCGTGGAACATCTCCTGATTCTGATTCTTAAGGGCTTTCAGCACGTCCTCGTCACTGTGCATCAGCAACACGTCCCTAAGAATCAGAAGCGGGTTCCGATTTTTCACGTCCTCGACGACGAGGTTCTCTCCAGCC
Organism: Diarsia dahlii; assembly: GCA_949775195.1. Taxonomy (NCBI): domain Eukaryota; kingdom Metazoa; phylum Arthropoda; class Insecta; order Lepidoptera; family Noctuidae; genus Diarsia; species Diarsia dahlii. The sequence continues at coordinate 20,941,844 of OX459210.1, forward strand.
GCCTCCAATCGTGCCTTGAGTTTGGCCCTCTCCTCTCTTGTCGCGCACCCCATAATAACCCTCTGGTCTTTTGCCTTTCTGACCCTCTCGACACGCACCCAGCCCTCCTTCGCGTCTACCGCTTTCCTCACTCTTTCGAGTACCTTGCCCGCCGAATCCGCCGCCTGTGTTGAGGAGACGACCACGGAGTGCAGCGTTGTTCGCTCCAGGGCTTGTGCCCCGGTGTGGCACTTATTGACGGCCGTTACACTTGCGT
>OX459210.1:20947099-20972099 GCA_949775195.1 Diarsia dahlii
GTCCGTTGCTCTACAAATGGCCAAGAGTTCCGCCTGGTAAACTGTGCAGTATGCGGCGAGACTTAGTTTGAGGTTTTGGATTTCACCGTCACTATCCCACAAAGATAATGCGGCTCCAACCTTCCCCTCAATCTTGCTGCCGTCAGTGAAGATTCGCACTGCCTGCACATTGTTTGCGTCTACCTGCTGTTGGTCTGCTAGGCACACGAACTCCAGGGACATTTGCATTGCTGGGTGAGGGGCTTCTGCAAATCCTACCACACTTTCAATTTCCCTATCTCCTGGCACGAACCGGGATGACCCTCTCCTTGCTTCATACAGGGCGGCTGCCTCTTGTATGCGCAAGTCTAGAGGTAGTATACCAGACAGTACCAGTGCCGAGTTCAGGGAGACGGTACGGTACGATTTGCAGAGCTTCTGGACGAGGCCTCTTTGAACGGAGCTAAGCTTTTTCCGTATCCCCAGCTTTGTCGTTGCGGGAGCCCAGGCGCCAGCCGCGTAGGTGACGATTGGCTCTATTGTTGCGGTATAAATCGTGCGGATCACCTCCCTGTTCAGCCCCCAAGTAGCTTTGGCCGCTCGAGACAACTGCTTGTAAATTTCAGCTGCTCGCTTACATACATTCGCCGTGTGCTCGTTGAAGGTCAATTTGTCGTCGATTGTCAACCCTAGAAGCTTTAAACTTTTTACCAGGCCAATGTCGACCCCGGCCATGCTCAAGGCCGGAGTGTCGTACTTAAGCTTGTTGGTTATGAGCATCGCACAAGTTTTGTGCGGTGCAAACCTAAGCTTGTTTCGGACACCCCAGTCCTGAACATGGGCGAGGGCTGCATTGGCTATCCTAGTTACCTCACTTGCTGTGTCGCCGTCCACCACCAGTACGATGTCATCCGCGAAAGCCTGCACGAAATGTCCCTTCGCTTCCAAGTCCCGGAGCAATGGATCCAGCTGAAGGTTCCACAATATCGGACCGCCAATTGACCCTTGAACACAGCCTTTGTTTGTCTCTCTTGTGCATTCCTCCCCGGCATATCTAACCCTAACTTTTCTGCTGTCGAGATAGCTGTCAAGTAGCCTCCTGGTGTTCACCGGGCACTTTTCCTCAGCCAGCCTGACTCTGATAGCTGGCCACCATGCGCTGTCGAAGGCACCCTCTATATCCAATGATACCAGGACAATTAGCTTCTTCAGCCTCAACTTGTCCTTCACGTGCTTCATTAGCGTACAGAGGGCGTCCTCGGTGCTCCTCTGGGGCATAAAGCCAAACTGACGTGTGCTGAGCCTCGGTACTAGCTGCCACTTGATGCGCACTACTACCATCCTCTCCAGGACCTTTCCCAAAACAGGCAATAGACCTATTGGTCTGTAAGACTTGGGGCTCAGGTAGTTATCCTTGCCCGGCTTTCTGAGGACCACCACCGTAGCCTCTTTCCAGATGTTCGGAAAGTGTGCCAGTTCTAGGCATTTGTTGAACAGGGCAAGGAATGCGTCCGGGTCCTGGTTGATCGCCCGACTGCAGATGTCCGATGTGAGTCCATCCGATCCGGGAGCCTTCTTTGGATTAAAACCTCCCACGGCTGTCCTCAGCTCCAGCGGCGTAAACGGTGGGTCATGGTATTCACCATGCTTCCACTCGTTTACCCGACTAGCTGCTTCTCTTATGAGCCTGTGGTCGTCGTTGTCTTCCTCTGCTGTGTCCTTGGGATAGAACGTATCGGCAAGTAGGGCTGCCGACTCCTTTGGGTTTAGGAATGCACCATCGTTAAGTAGGGTCTGATCTTCTTTTCTCCTGGCGGTCCTCCCGATAACTCTGTATATACCTTCCCATACTCCTTCTCGGTCCTGCTTGCTACAGAACTCCTTCCAGCCGGTGGTTTCGACTTGTTTGGCTTGGCACTCATATTGTTCTTTAGCTTTCTGGTACTCGTCGATGACCTTCGCTCTCCGGACCGGTGCGGCGTTGCGGATGCGGTTCTTCCGCCTGGCGACATCCTTTTTCATCGCAGCGAGCTCCTCGGACCACCACGGGACGGTAAATTTTGTTTTGGTTTTTATTTTGGGTATAGCACTTTCACAGGCTTTTTCTATTCCATTTTGATATTTTATGACTAATTTTTCCAATTCATTTTTACATGTAATTTTATTAACGTTTTCTAAATTTATATTATTTTCTAATTTATAATTTTTTATTTCTTCTCTAAATTTTTCCCAATCTGCTTTTTTTGTATTATATTTCCTGGTGGTTCTAATTATATTTATTCCTTTTTCCCTCTGTACATTAATGTGAAAAAATATGGTGTTGTGGTCCGAGCTCGTTGCGCCGGTGTCGACCCGCCAGCCTTCCACCAGGTCAAACAAGTTCAGCGAACATGCCGTGACGTCTACGTGACTTTTCAACGCTCTTTCACCTCTGATGGTATCAAAAGTAGGCGTATCTCCAATGTTTAGTACCTGAAGCTCTAACTCTTCCAGGGTCCCGAGCATTTCTTCTCCCCTGGGGTCCTCTGTCGTGCTGCCCCACCAGTGACTTTTCGCGTTTGCGTCGCCCCCTATAAGCAATCTACCGGTGGCCACTTCTCTTTTAATCTGGGTTAACTGATCCAGGTAGGGCCCTATGGGTTGGTCTGGCTCGAAGTAATAAGAGACTACTACAATTTCCCAGGCTTTAGTCCGGATCCCCACCACAATGATATTGTTTGTGGTGAGTTTCGGGTAGGGGATGACATCCAGGTCATCGTCAAAGACGGCAATCGCCGCCTTTACCCTCCCACTTCCTTCAACCTCGCACTGGTAGAGTCTCGCGCCACGGTAGCTCTTCATACTCCTCGCCCCCCCCACATACGGCTCCTGGATCAGTGCCCATGCAATATTGCGTTCACTGGCCTCTAAGAAGAGTTCGGTGGTTGCCAGTTTCTTCCTCTGGAGATTTGCTTGGGCCACTCGGTATGGTCTTGCTATTTTTGACGCTGGAGTATTCTTTGGGACCACCTTAGCAATATGCCACCGACATACGGGCTATTGCATCTCGTTTTCTCCGTATCGGGCACTCTGAGTCGAAGGCGTTATGGTCATTGCGAGCGAGTTTGGCCACTGTGCAGTTTCTGCAGGTTGGTTCGCTTCCATCCAGCCAATCTGGGCACTGTGCTCTGAGGTGCGGCCCTCCACAGTGACTGCAAAGGTCCATTTGAGCCACGCAGAATCTCTTGCTGTGGCCGTACCCAAGGCATCGCGAACACTGCACTAGGGGTGATTGGTCCATCACCCGTATTCTTTGGAGGTCAATGTAGACCGCTCCGGCCTCCGTTGCTCGTTTCCAGATAACTGGTGACACGCTGAGAACGATGTGGTTGGTATGCGGGTTCCGAGCCTTCCTTTTATACTTTAGCTCCAGTCTATTTTCTCCTTCTTTTAGGTCGCGGAATATGTCGGGATTTTGCTTCCTGAAAGCTTTTAATACGTCCTCGTCAGTGTTGACTGTGAGGACGTCCGTGAGCTTCAGTAAAGGGTCCCGGTTTTTCACTTCTTCCACGGCTAGGTTTTTCCCGGATTTCTCAAGTCTGTGCTTCAGTTTCTGCCTGTCTTCATCCGTGTTGCAGCTCATTATCACCTTACGGTCTTTAGCCTTCCGAGTCCTTTCTACTCTGACCCAGCCTTCCTTAGCATCCACTGCTTCCCTGACCTTTGTCAGCACCTGATCGCCAGTATCGCTTTCGTCGTTGGACGTAACGACTACTGAGTGCAGAGCGTTTTGCAGTGGTGACATGTGCATAGCTGGTCGGACTGCCGCGGTCTCTGCATAGGTTTTAATGCTCACGACCTGCTGGTGTTGCTGCTCCATAGTCTCCTTCAGGTCATCCATCTTCCTGCCGTTTTCTATTAGTAGACGACTCTGCTCTTTCAGTTGCTCGATTATGAGACTGTTATTTTCGAGAGTCTCCTTGTGACTCATCTTGTCTGGTGTTGTCTGAGCTGGTCCAGGTTTAGATGCTTCTCCGGTCTTTTTGAGTCTTTTAATTTCGCTATCTGCACCTTTTATTAACTGGAAGAGTTTATCCACCGCCTCCAGCACATTTATTCTTAGGTCCCCCTTAAGGTTTCGCGAGCTGTTAACGTTGGTTTTTGCCTTTATTACGTTCGCTTTGGCTTCCGCCAAAAGACTAGACAAGACTTGTCTCGGTTGGACTGGGATTTCCAACTTGCTGGTAGACGGGGTCACGTTGTGTTGCGCAGATGTGGCCGCCTCCGTCTCCACACTGCGTCTTACATTGGACGAGAGAGTCTGAGTCTTTGGCGGAGATTTTTTACTCGGGAGCTTTTGTTCTATGGGTGGTGACCTTTGTGACTCCACATCCTCAGAGGGTTTTGTTGGTGTTCTGGCAAGCATTGTCGGTGGAGTGCGTCAAATATTGGTGTAAAAGTAAATGTCGATGACGGCTTGCACACAGTGTAAAGATATGTGCAATCCAAATAAAATAACAAATAAGAATAAAATAAAACAATTAACAATAAATAACAACAGAAAGCAAGTAAAAATAAGAACCAAGAAAGCTTGGCAGTAGTTGCTAATCAGCGGTCGTAAAGAGAAACAAGTTAGGCTCAATAAAGCCTCCGTGATATTCCGTCCTATTGTAAAAGTGCGAAAATCGAATCTTGTCTCTACGTAGAGCGAGCCTCTGTCGGTGTCAAATTATTATAATAAGGTTCTGTCCTCACGAGCCAATTACTCGGGGTCAAGGGAAGTCAATTTCCAAAGAAAATTTTCTCCAGGTCCAAAAACACCAGGTTTTTTGAAGTAGCAAAACGTCGCTCTATGTAGAGTCAACCCGTTGCGCCCGTCCGATAGATCTCCCCGAGCCCTACAAAACGATACCAAACACGGTGCCAATAGCCTTAAGGGTTTCGGAGATAAAGGGGATCCAAATTTTGGGATATTCGACCAAATTTGTCGCCCCAATTGGGATAACCGCTATATTTTCCGAACCCCCCGGCCGATTTGCTCCGTGTTCGGGCTTGAAGTGATGTGCTCGATGAGCTCTATCCGATGAGCGGACTTTCAGCACTGAAAAATTTTTTGTCCTGAAAAGTCCTGAAATGACTTTTCAGGGATTGTCGAGGTCTAGCCAGGCGGCGCAAAAGAAACCCCAACTCTCTGCGACCCCCCGTTCCGGAGTTACGGGTGTTTGAATATTGCCAAAATGGCCGCCGTAAACGTCAAAGTCAGTTTTTGACCTGTGATAACTCCGGTCGTATGCGTCGCAGAAAGCCCGAGTTTGGACTCGCCTGCTTAAGCGTGACCTTCCCCAGCCGCTGAAAACAATTTCAGGATCCTGAAATTTTTTGCTGCCAAATCCCCCGAAACCAGGGGGGAGGGGAAGACGATGAGTCCCTAAGCGTGAATATGAAGAAAAATTTCAAATATCCCTAAGGGTTCAGGAGATAGGGCAGTTTCAATTTTTCCAAGATGGCCGCCGAACTGTCAAACGTCCACTTAAACCGACGATAACTTCGCAACCATAGGTCGCAGCGAGCCCGGGTTTTCGACGGACAGATTGGCCCCACTTTCTTTAACAGCTGAAATGGGTTTCAGGCCTGAAAAAGTTTTCAGCCGGAAAGAGCCTGAATTTTTCAGGTATCGTTCCTCAAACTATGCTCTATTGTAAACCGAAAACCGCAAGCCCGTAAGTCTTACGGTTCGGGAGCTATATTAAAAACAAACAATTATCCTAGTGGGACAAAATAGGCTATTTTTGTCAAAATCGGCAATTCCGGGGCTACCTGGCCCAAGTTGGGGCTTAAACTAGTCGCAATAGGTTGCCTAAACACAAATATACAATAAAAAAGTGATTTTATCCTATTATTTACAATTTATTGCATAAAATCGTTAAAAAATCAATATCTTCAAAACGGCTAAGCGGAAAATTATGAAAAAAATCTTAGAATATGTAGAAAATAGGCGGCTATACTATAAAATAAATTTGTAAATTTTTATAACTTATCCTATTACAAAAAATCCAAAATTGTGGTTTTTATGGTTTTTTAACGATTTTAAGAAAATGGCCAATCTAAAAAATCTAAAATTAAAAACTTATGGTCATCTAAGAAGCGCGCAACAGGCTGCAGTTGAAGATCTTCAAAATTCCTCTCCGTTCCGAAGATAGACTGGTCCAATTTTGCAACTTTTAATTTGCAATATAAAGTCAGCCAATTGCGATAAAATTATGAAAATTGTTGCACTCGCCTTTACTGTCCAGGGTCCAAATTTGCTCCAAGTTTTGTGCCTGTACCTCCAATATTTCTGCTTTTTCAGCGCACGTGGTTTTCAGTTTTTCCTGAATAACTCGCCCAGATGACGCGTCCGGATGTCCTGGAGTGGCCCAGATGGTAGGGGTCCAAGATGCTCACAGGATTTCAAAATAAAATCTGGGGGTCGTCGATCTTGTTTAGACGTAGTAAGCGTTTTAAACTTTAGCACGCTTCACTTAACCTCAAGGAATAAGGTTTTTCAGGGATAGCACTTTTTCCACTAAACACAGAAACGTTTGGAGCACGGCACTAGCTGCGGCTTGATTTTCCGCATGCAGCGACACCTTTTACTTTATGATTCGAGCACAAAAACCAATTAAATCGTATTTTTAACTGCGGAGCGCGTGGGTTTTTGCTGCTTACTGCTCGGCAGACCGAGTGCAACTCGGGTTAGGTTAGGTTAGGTTTTTTTTTTTTTTTTTTTTGTTTTGGCAGGAGTGGGAAATCCCCACGGACACCTCGACTACCTCACAGGCTGTGAGATAGTCGAGGTAGTGCCGGACTCGAACCGGCTAAAACCACACTCCTGCTCTGCTCGTGTCCCCCTGGCTTGGACAGGGACCTTTCGAGACATAAATTATTTTGTTGCAGTTTTTATTGATTTCTTTAATTAATTTTGAATTTACGCTATTTTTTTGTTTTACATTCTAATATTATCATTTGCTAACTATATAATTACTAAATTTTGAGTCTAAATTTTGAGTCAATACTTTTATCTATATATCCTTTCTTATAGAAATATCCATATATGATAAAGCACAGTTGTTAAGTCGTCTTATTTCTTTTTACAACCCTGGTACAAATTTCTAAACAAAATTCCAAAAATATTTTCCGCTTTTTGTTGTCTCTAATTATTCCACTAATGCTATTTCTATCGATGATTGAGTCCAATGTCTGTTCGGTATTTTGTCTTTCCACACAAAAGACCGGGCAATCTATTAAGATGTGGGCGACCGACTCCACTTTATCCGGCTCGCAGATGCACCATGGGTTCTCCTTACACTTGAAACGGTGCAGGTATTCGGAGAACCCACCGTGTCCCGTTAAGATTTGGGTGACTATTCCGGCTGGCTTAATTTTTTGTACAATCCTGTGGGCGTCGATCGCGTCTGGTAGAAATATTTTTGTAATTGAGGCTGTCTCGCCATTCTGGTACCTCCGGTTCCATTCGTCGAGCGACCCCATACGGATTTGCCGCTTGACGAATGAAACCGGGCAGCGGTCATAGTCAGGCCTCTTTCTGGACCGGAGTGCAGCCTCCTTTGCGAGATGGTCCGCGCGCTCGTTGCCCTCAAGCCCCGCATGTGCCTTAACCCAAAACAAGGACACATCTTTGTTCTGGGACAAGGCCGCGCCCATGTTCGCTCTCGCCTCCACGGCCAGGGCGTGGAGGGAACCCTCGTTTGTGACTGACTGGAGTGCGGCCTTTGAGTCACTGTAAATACCGAAGGTTCCCTCTTTGCGCTTGAGGATTTCACGCGTGGCTACGCATATGGCCAGGAGTTCCGCCTGGTATACCGTACAATAGGACGGCAAGCTAAGCTTGACGGACTTGATCTCGGCCTCACCGCCCCAAAGTGACAATGCAGCTCCGACCTTGCCCGCAATCTTGCTGCCGTCCGTGAACACTCTCACAGCCTGGGTATTGTGTGTGTCCACACGCGTCTGGTCTTCCAGGCACACGAACTCCATGGCCATATGTTTCGCCGGGTGTGGAGTCTCTGCAAATCCCACCACCCGCTCCACCTCCCTGCCCGCCAGTGCTGGCTGTGGCACCCCCCTCTTTGCCTCGTACAGAGCGGCTGCTTCCTGTATTCGGAGGTCGAGTGGGAGTATCCCAGCCAGCACTAGGGATGCGTTCAGCGATACGGTGCGGTAGGATTTGCAGAGCTTCTGCGCGAATCCTCGTTGAACCGTGTTGAGGCTTTTCTGCACTCCGATCTTCTTTGCCGCCGGCGCCCAAGCACTCGCCGCGTACAGGATTACTGGCTCCACTGCTGCCGTGTAAATGCTGTGGATGATCTCCGGGTTAAGGCCCCAGCTCACTTTGGCCGCACGCGCTAGCTGTTTGTAAATGTTCACAGCCTTTCTGCAAACGTTTGCGACGTGGGTGTTGAACGTGAGCTGGTGGTCGACGGTGAGCCCCAGTATTTTGATTTCCTTTGACATGCCAATGTCTACCCCGCCCATGCTCAGGAGCGGGACATCGAACTTAAGCTTCTTGGTTATCACCATTGCACAAGTTTTTTGCGGTGCAAACTTCAGCTTGTTTCTGATGCCCCACTCCCGAACATACTCGAGGGCGGCATTGGCATGCCTCTGGATTTCCAACGCTGTGTCACCGTCGAAGATCATCACAACATCATCGGCGAACGCCTGGCAGTGGACGCCTCGCTCCTCTAGCCCCTTTAGTAGTGGGTCTAGGACCAGGTTCCACAGGATCGGACCGCCAATAGACCCCTGCACACACCCCTTGTTTGTGTCCCTTCGACACTCGGCACCCGCGTATCTTACAAAGACACTCCTGCCAGTCAAGTAGCTGTCAAGCAACCGTCTAATGTTCACCGGGCACTTTTCCTCAGCCAGTCTGGTTCTGATGGCCGGCCACCACGCGCTATCGAAGGCTCCCTCTATATCCAGTGACACAACAGTGATCAGCTTCTTTTCACTCAGCTTTAATTTGATATGCTGCATCATGGTGTAGAGGGAGTCCTCGGTGCTTTTTTGTGGCATAAAACCAAACTGGCGAGTACTAAGCCGCGGGGGGGTTAGGTTAGGTTAGGTTAGGTTAGGTTAGGTTAGGTTAGGTTTTTTTTTTTTTTTTTTTTTTTTTTTTTTTTGGCAGGAGTGGGAAATCCCCACGGACACCTCGACTACCTCACAGGCTGTGAGATAGTCGAGGTAGTGCCGGACTCGAACCGGCTAAAACCCACTCCTGCCCCACCAGTGTCCCTCTGACTTTCCTCAGAGCCCTTAACGACTGCGTGTCTGTCTTATTTATGGTTTAGTGGCCGGAGAGGCCACGTTGTGAACGGTGGTTTTGCGAAGTTGTGTTTTGTGCTATTTGGAAAAGCGCAACAGAACATTGTGCCATGAAAGCAATACTACTATTTGTTTATACTATTTAATTATTGTCTACCAAATTTACATAAACTGTTTTTATCCTGTGTTTTAATAATTCTTAAACCTTTATTAATTCTACTTTGTATGCCCCTAAACTACAGCAATATATATTTTTACTAACTATTTTATGTACTTATTATATTTTATTTCTATTTTTATTAATTTTTGTTTTAATTTGGTTCTTTACTCGGTTACAATTATCTATGATACACTTAGTATATACTCAATATATATCAACATATCACCCAATTTATAACTAATCTATTTATTTTAACTACTTTATAACTAATTGTACGTGTTTTTATTTTAATATTTGGAAAATTACTGTAGTATTTAGGACTAAGTTCGACACAACATAGCAATTCCACCAGGGCTGACCCCTGGAGCTTAACTTGAGTCAGTTTCTCATGAAGCTGACTCCAGTTTCCATTTGAAATCTTGTCAGCTCTAGTGTTCCGCTCAATTGGTTGTGCCAGACTAACCTTGTGTCTGTACGTGGAAGTGGGCGCATCGACAACTTTAGCAGTAGGCTATAGCCGCTCTTGCGAATGCGTCCGACTTCCTACGTACTGGGCATTCATTACTGAATGCATCGTGTGAGCGCGTCCCCAGGTTGGCTCTGGTGCAGTTTATGCACACCGCCGCCTCGCCGTTGAGCTTGGTTAGGTTAGGTTAGGTTAGGTTAGGTTAGGTTAGGTTAGGTTAGGTTAGGTTAGGTTTTTTTTTTTTTTTTTTTTTTTTTTTTTTTTTTTTTTTTTTTTTTTTTTTTTTTTTTTTGTGCTTTTCCCCGTTTCGGGTTGACGGGATCTTATTATTCTAGGTACTCATTCATTCCAGTTCTCGCATGTATTCCTCTCGCACTTTCAAGCTTCATACTTTGTCTTTCTTTTACGCACTCTTTCATTCTTAGCCGGGTGGGACTCCCGCTATTCTATCTACTTTTATTATTTACTTTTCTTTATTTAGAGATTTTATAACACAACTCTGTTTTATTGATTACAGTAGGTTTTTACATTCGTTAATTTTACATACTATTTTTATAAATCTATTCTTGTCTTAACTATGTTTCTATGTACTAATTTTTTATGTATTCTGAACATCTGTCTGTACTGTTTTTGCAAATGTAAGTTAGAGACAATTTTCTTATTTCTATGTTTTAATACAATCTGTGCAAACTTATTTTTAACACATTTTTTACTTCCTACTTTATATAACAAACTTATTTTCTTACGTTACTAGTTTTACAGTTATTTCCTTATTTCTGTCTATACGATAACAGGTTTATTCTAATACAGTAGTCTTACTTTCTAACATAGTATTTTAACTTACTCTTATTTTCTAACATGTACTCAGTTTTTATAACACATTTTTCTGTAGGTACCAATTTTCGGTTTATGGACATAGGTATGGTTTGGACTTTGGACATAGACTTGGACATTTCTAAGGATTTGTGTGACTTCCTTTCACTTTGTTGCGTTTATTTATTTATCTTACTATTTTGGCAATAATATATTATATACTTATGTTATACATATTTATTGACATTTCTTATTCTGAGGTATTTTACTATCATCAAAGGTTTCAGGGGTTGTTTGGAGTGTGTGTTTTGTGTTGTGTGTGTGTTTTGATATACTAGTATATATTGACTATATATTTTATATATCTGTGTTTGTTTTTTGTGTGTGTTTTGTGTTGTGTGTGTGTTTTGATATACTTGTATATATTCATTATATATCTTATATATCTGTGTTTGTTTTTGTATTTCGGTTTCCATGTGTATGTTCTTTTCGTAGTTATTAGCTATTTCAATGTACTTCCAAATTGTGTTATTGTCTTGGTGTGTTTCAGTGTGTGTTCTGTGTGTTACTATGTGTGTTGTGTGTGTTATGTGTACCTTAGGGAGCAGTCTAGGCGTATGCCGTTGTCGTCCGAGCCAGGTAGTCCCATTTCTTGCGGACCGGGCACTCCACGCTGAAGGCGTTGTGATCAGTCCTCTGAAGCTTCGAGTGTGAGCAGTTGCAGCACTGCGGTTCCGTACCCGCAACGAACTCCACGCATTTTTCGCGTAGATGCGGTCCTCCGCAGTGACTGCATCTGTCCACACTCTCCGTGCAAAATTTCCGGCCGTGTCCAAATGCTAGGCACTTCGTACATTGGATGAGCGGCGACTGATCTTCCACCCTTACCCTTTGCAGGTCCAGGTAGAGAGCCCCAGCCTCCGTCATCCTCTGCCATATTTTTGGACTGACCTGGACGACCACATGCGCTGTCTTGGGGTTCCTTGTCCTCTTCTTATATTTTATGGCTATTTCTTCCTCCTCTTGGTCTAAGTCCCTAAAGATATCTTGGTTCTGGGAGTAGAGCGCCTTTACCATTTCGTCGTCGTTACTGTCCAAAAAGACGTCTTTTAGGACGACGAGCGGGTTTTTGTTTTTCATGGGCGCTACTACTAACCCTTTACCTCGGCTCTCGATCCTGTCCTTCACTCTTTTAAGCTCTGCCTCTGTGTCACATCCCAGTATGACTGTCTGGTTCTTCGCCTTCCGGACTTTGTTGATCTTTAGGCCAGTTCCCCTTGCATCGACCGCCTCCTTCACCATAGCGAGCACCCCGTCAGCATGCTCCATGCCTTCAGAGGTGACCGCCACCGAATAAAGTGCCGGTCGATGCCCGGGTTTGGCTGCCGTGACGGTGGCGTATGTCTTCGAGTCCGGTCTTGGCTCGCATGCCGCCTCTCTTATGGCCGCCTGTATTTTGCTTGAGCTGGTGGCGACATCACCGGCAACGTCACCGATTTTTTCCTCGAGAACAACCGCCGCGCGACCTACGACGTTAACCCCGTCTATCGCGCGGCTGATGTTCTCTTGGACTACGTCGATCTTGGCGCTGACCAAGTCGACGCTGTCGACGACCTTGTCGATGATGTCGGCACCGCCCTCGTCATTGTACACAGCCATGTCCGCGAAGCCTTTTCCCACTCTCTCCTCCAGATCCTTCAGCCGTGCGTTGATGTTGTTCTCCACTTTCTCCAGCCTTTCTAGGACTCCCTCCGATAGTCTGGGGGATGTTGGCGTGGTGTTGGCATTTGTGGGCGGGACCGTTTTGGGCGCGGTTTCCAGGACCTTCACCCGTTTACTGAGCTCAAAGAGGATCCGCAGGCTTTTGTCTGACTGAGTCTCCAGGAAGGTCCTTATGTCTTTCCTCATTTGAGGGTAGTCCTTGACTCTGCTTGGAATGTCTTCAAAGGTCTTCATGACATCCTGGAGAAGTCTGTCGTTTGACATAGCAGCGTAGGTCTCCGGCTGCCTTTTAAAAGCCTCCATGTTATCTACGGACCTTCTCTTTCGCTCTGGTCTCCGGATGAAAGTCCTGGCGGCGTCCAGCGCTTGTCCAGGTGGGCTCGCTGCTTTGGGAGTGGTGGTGGAAGTGGTGGCACCAGAGGTCCCTGCCGACGACGACAGCGGCGTTTCGGCTGATTCCGCCACTGTTCCCCGAGCAGCATCCTTCCTGCCAAATGTCAGGGATATACCCTTCGGCGCCTCGCGCGTTCCCGTGGGTCCATCATTTCTCGGATGAGAAGGTGACGCGGACTCTTGGGGTCCGCTGGCGCTGGCTGCTGGTACCTTTACAACCGGGGTGCGGATTCCGAGAACCATTTTGCTAGGTGCGAGTACGTATGTGAGTTCCTACGTGTGATGTGGCTTGTGTGTATAGGGCACAGTCACAGCAAGGGAACAGGGAAAATTGTCAATGTAAAATTGTAAAAATAAAATTGTAAAAGAAAATAAAATAAAATATAAAAATATACCTAATTGTCCTACTGCTAAATTTGTACTGTGGCTCACAGTCAGATTTTAAATCCTGTAAAGGGGGAGTCAAAAACCAACAGCACAATCCGCGGTCCAAATTTTCCTATCTAACTCAGCTTCCGAGATACCGGTATTCCAGGATTTAAGGGATGGGGGAGGGTTAAATCGGGTAGGGGAGGGTACCTCTTGTGCGACTTAAGCCGTGGTGTCTTCGACACCACTCAGGCTGATTTTGAGGTCAGAATAGTTCTAACTCCTCTCGTTCCCGAGTTATGGCCCTTTAAAGGATTAGGGGTGAAGTGTAATAAATAAATAAAAATAGAAAAAAGGGGTGGGATCGATACCTCAGTGGTGATTTCCACCTCGTGGTGTCTACGACACCACTAAGGTTGAATTTGAGGTCGAAACTTATCTAGCTCCTCTCGTTCCCAAGATATGGCCCTTTGAGGAATTAGGGGTGAAGCGAAATAAATAAATAAAAATAGAAAAATAAGGGGGGGGATGGATACCTCTGTGCCGGTTTCCACCTCGTGGTGTCTTCGACACCACTAAGGCTGAATCCGCGGTCGAAAAGCGCCTATCTGGTTTGGTTGCAGAGATATCCGCTTTTGAAGGTTTCTGCCGTACCGTACCGCGCCGTGTCGCAGGCCAGCCGGGCAGATCTTCCAGTTGACCTAGCTGGGTCTACTCGGCTCCGATTTTGGCGTGAGTGGGCTCGTTTTTTCGGCCTTTTTGAGCTCTTTTTGGTACGTCAGGTTTCAGGATAAGGGATGGGGGAGGGGGAAGGGGGGGGGGGGGTACTGGAACGAGGTATCCCAGAAGCGTCAGGTGTATGGCTAATGGCCACTTGGTCTATTACACTAATAAAAACTAACAATTTAAATATGCCAAATTCTTCGAAGTCCCAAGGGTGACTTAACCCTAGAGGGTTGATATTTTGCCCAAAGGTGCGGGTGGCCCCTTATGGTTGAGTATTCAACCAGGGGGGGGGGGGTCAGGGGGGGGGGCTTCGAAAAAAGTGTTATTTTTAGTCTAGGACGCACCGTTTCAGAGTTACAGGCCTTTTTCAGTTTTGGTGCGGTTGGTAAACTATTTCCCCTTTCCTGAAAGTTATATAATTTAAAAACTATAAGTCTTAAAATTATTTTGGGAGTGGGCTCTCCTAGGGGAAGGTGTTACTGACGTCTGGCAATTCTTAAAAGTTGAGCGTCTTCTGAAAGAAATGTGCTGTTGCCTTCTGAAAGTTTTTTATTTTTACCAAAAACTGCAAATGCCCGATTTTTGTCCGCCCGGTTTCACTTACTTCGGGCTCTGTAACTCTGAAACGGGTTGCCCCCGGAGTCTGGTTCTTAATCCTAATCTTAATCACTAAACTAATCTACTTATTTATCTAAGGGTCTAAGCGTTACCGCTGATCTTCGCCGGTCCAGCGACGTCCGAAGTCTTCCCGGGGGTGCCTGCTCCAAGGGGTGGTGTTGACAGGGGAGTGTCCTATGTCGGGTTGTAGGGCGGATGCTTCTCCAACTGCTGGCGCCGGTGTGGTTCTTGTAGCTGGTGCGGTTGAGGAGTTATTCCTCTGGGAAGGTGAAAATTTGACCCTGGCGAGCTGGTGGTGAAATGGCCAGGGTACACGTCCTAGGTATAGCTTCTCGTGAGAGAACCGATTTGACGAGATTTTCACGATCCGACGCTCCGTTCCAGGGTTACAGCCCCGACAAGGATAACTTGTAATGGCGTTCCGGGCAGAGGTTCGGAATTTATTTTACAGAAATACCTGTACTCGTCAAAATTCACTGCGCACTTCAGATTCTGGAAGTTGGTGAGGTTCCGCTTCGAGTCTGTCCAGATTCCTGATTTTATTTCACCCTGCTTGTCTTTGACAGGTGGTTAAATTGAAGGGGGTGAAACCACTTTCTGCAAATAGGCGTTCCCGTCACATCCAGGTGGTGGAAAATTTATTTCCGACCAGATTCGTATTCCTCGCGGTCTGAACAGCCTTGTGGAATTTTTTATGATTTTTGTATTAAATATTTAACTGTATTTATATTTACAGGGAATTTTTTGAAATTTATTAACTTTAAAACTACAAGTCCAAAAATTTTGAAATTTTTCAATTATGTTCTTCACACTGTACACTATTTTTAAGGGTCCAAAAAATTATATGTTGTCGATCTAAATTTTGATTAATTAAAGTTTGAAATTTGAAACTATTTTGCTAATTTTGAAAAATTTGTATCTTCCAGAAGGGTGGTCTGATTTCGGCGATCAAGGTGTCGGATGAAAGGGTATGGCTTCCTGCGCCTATCCTCGTATCCGGTTTTCCCCTCCGACTGCTGGATCTCGACCTCGTGTCCACGTGGATTTTCCTGATGGTCCTGTAACTCGGCGAGTTTTCACGGGAAAAATCCCAAACTCAGCCAGGGTGTGGAGCTTGTCCAGGTGTTTCGAAGGGCAATCCAAAAACACAGGGTTACCGATCGAAATCGAGCAGCGTTTCACTATTTCACTTTTTTCACTTACTTTTTAGGTTAAAATTTTGGTTTTTCGGTTATAACTCCGCGAGTTTTTCACCGATTTTCAAAATTCTTTCACTATTCGGCGAAACTTTGTAGCGCGCAACTTTTAGCACAAACTTGGGTATTTTTACGAACTTTGACTATTTTTAAGCAATTTTCGAGCGCGGAGCGGCTTAAAAGTGATCCGATCGCGGCGGGGGGCGCCGTGAGACTGGGTTAGGTTAGGTTAGGTTAGGTTAGGTTAGGTTAGGTTAGGTTAGGTTAGGTTAGGTTAGGTTAGGTTAGGTTAGGTTAGGTTAGGTTAGGTTAGGTTAGGTTAGGTTAGGTTAGGTTAGGTTAGGTTAGGTTAGGTTAGGTTAGGTTAGGTTAGGTTAGGTTAGGTTAGGTTAGGTTAGGTTAGGTTAGGTTAGGTTAGGTTAGGTTAGGTTAGGTTAGGTTAGGTTAGGTTAGGTTCGAGAGGTCCTCCTCGTGGACAAGACGGCCACAGTGAGGCGGTACGGCGCAGAGTCCGGTGTTCCGCAGGGGTCAGTGCTGGGGCCCCCCCTGTGGAACATCGGGTTCGACTGGCTCCTACGGGGAGCCCTCCTCCAGGGCACGAGTGTCATCTGCTACGCGGATGACACTCTCCTCACTGCCCGGGGGAGGAACTTTGGAGATGCGGCCTATCTGGCCTCGGCTGGCGGGTCCTTGGTGGCAGAGAGGATCCGCCACCTGGGATTGAAGGTGGCGCTGCACAAGACCGAGGCCGTGTTCTTTCGCGGGCCTCGGCAGCGCTGCCCTCCCGACGCTCACATTGTCGTAGATGGCGTCAGAATAGTGGTCCAGCCCCAGATGAAGTATCTGGGCCTGGTGCTGGACGACAGGTGGCGCTTCGGCCCGCATTTCAGTGGGCTGTCGACGCGCCTGTTAAAAGCCGCGGACGCTCTCTCATGGCTCCTCCCGAACCTGGGGGGGCCCAAGGCGAAATGCCGGCGCCTATATGCCGGCATCCTGCGGAGCATGGCCCTATACGGGGCCCCCATCTGGGCAGACTCCCTTCACAGGAGGGAGAATGCGACCGCCATCCGCAAGCCCCAAAGGGCCATTGCACAGCGGGTGGCAAGGGCCTACCGCTCGGTGGGCTTCTCGGCGGCGTGCGCTCTGGCCGGCACTCCTCCTTGGGAGTTGGAGGCCTGGGTGCTCGCCAGAGTGTACGAGTGGACTGCGCAACGGAAGGCGCTCGGGGAGCGCCCCGTCACCGAGGAGCGGGAGGCCGTGCGGCGGGAGGCGAAGGAAGCCATCGTCCTCCACTGGACGGAGGACCTCGCCGCAGCCGCTTTTGGCCGCCGGACGTTAGACGCGCTCGGTCCGGTCCTGCAGGGCTGGCTCGAGCGGTCCCACGGTTTCCTCTCGTTCCGTCTGGTGCAGGTGTTGTCCGGCCATGGCTGTTTCGGATCGTACCTGCACCGGTTAGGGAGGGAGGAGACCCCGGCGTGCCACGACTGTGGCGCGGCGGAGGACACGGCACAGCACACCCTCGAGGTGTGCCCGGCTTGGTCCGAGCTGCGCCGCGGTCTGACCGCGGTAGTTGGACAGGACCTCTCACTTCCCGGCGTAGTCAACGCCATGCTGGGGAGCGAGGAGGCCTGGGCAGCGGTTGCCTCCTTTTGCGAGGATGTAATCTCGCAAAAGGAGGAGGCGGAGCGCGCGCGGGAGGACGACCCTCTCGCTGCGCCACTCCGCAGACGAAGAAGGGGTCGGAGAAGGCGCCGTCCTCTCCCTCCTCATGGTGGCGATGGGCGGGTGGCAGGCACGGGGGTGCCTGCGCCCGCATTGCACCCATCACCACCTTCGTCAGTCACTCCCGGACCCGTCCTCCCCCCCCCTACGGGCGTGGGGTGAGGGCGTGACGGGTCCGCTCTGAAGGGCAATCGTCGGCGGAGGACTGGTCGTTAAGGCTGTGCCAGTTTCCCAGTCCCCCGCCACTCAGACGAAGCGGGAGTGCCGCTGGGTCGTTTTAGTGGGTATACCGGGTCAGACCGGGGAGTCCCACATAGCCCCCCATCCCCCGATGGGAGGGTATGCGTAATGCATTTTTTCCCAGCGCAAAAAAAAAAAAAAAAAAAAAAAAAAAGGTTAGGTTAGGTTAGGTTAGGTTAGGTTAGGTTAGGTTTTTTTTTTTTTTTTTTTTTTTTTTTTTTTTTTTTTTTGTTTTGGCAGGAGTGGGAAATCCCCACGGACACCTCGACTACCTCACAGGCTGTGAGATAGTCGAGGTAGTGCCGGACTCGAACCGGCTAAAACCACACTCCTGCCCCACCAGTGTTCCTCTGACAGGGTCAGAGCCGCTTCTTGGGCTTTTTCGTATATTGGTGACTTCTTATATTTGACAAACATGAATAAAAGTAAATGATTCCGGAGAGACCACATTCTCTCAGTACAACAGCTTTACTTATTTTTAGAGACTTATTCGCTATACTTATAATAATGCTATTCTAGCTACAGCAACACTCCCGTTTTTTTTTTTTTTTTTTCTTTTCTTTTTGGTTTATTAGTTACTTATTTTTTTTTTTTTTTTTTTTTTTTTTTTTTTTCTTTTTTTTTTTTTTTTTTTTTTTTTTTTTTTTTTTTTTTTTTTTTTTTTTATTCATATTTTTTATTTACTTTTTCTGTGCTTTGTTTCACAATACTTAAAACTATATACTTATTATATAATTAAGTATTATTTTTACTTACGCTACTTATTTCTATTTATTACTATGTTTCCTATTTCTATACAATATTTTATAAATTTCTCACGGGTTTTGTTTGTCGACATTATAGTTGGGAGATTATTTGCCACTAACGCAACACCAAGGTGTTGCTCTACCTCGAATCTAACTTTTGCGGTTATAGGGCACTCCAGCAGTATATGGAGCACCGTTTCCTCCTTACCAGGCTCGCAGGCGCACGATGGGCTCTCTTTACATTTGAAACGACTCAAGTATGCAGAGAACCCACCGTGCCCCGTTAGTATTTGCGTAGTGACGCTAGAGGGGATCATTTTGCGCACTGTTTTGTACGCCGCAACAGCGTCCGGGAAAAAGATTTTCGTGCCCGAGGCAGTTTCACCCGATCCGTACCTCCCGTTCCATTCGTCGAGCGTCTCTGACCGGATTCTTCGCTTGACGAATGAAACGGGGCACAGATCGTAGTCCGGCTTCTTCTTCGACCTCAGTGCGGCCTCCTTCGCGAGCTGGTCGGCTCTTTCATTCCCCTCCAACCCGGCGTGGGCCTTTATCCAGAACAAGGAGACACTCTTGTTCTGGATCTTACAGCGTCGTATGGTGTCCCTGGTTTCCACAGCCAGGGGATGGGGGGAGCTCACGTTCGCGACCGACTGCAGGGCAGCCATGGAGTCGCTGAAGATGCCGAACGTGGTTTCACCGCTTTTGAGCACTTCTCCGGCCGCCCTTTGTAGGGCCAAAAGTTCCGCCTGGTAGACGGTGCAGTAGGACGGCAAAGCAAGCTTGAGGGCCTTAGTTTCATTAGCACCCTTCCACAGGGATAGCGCCGCCCCAACCTTGCCCTCAATCTTGCTGCCATCCGTGAATATCCGCACAGCGAAATCGCTGTGGTTGTGGTATTGTTCCTCGTCTACCAGGCTTCCGAACTCCAGATTGATTTGGTCCGCAGGGTGTGGAGCCTTTATCGCTGGAGCCATCCGCTCGATCTCCCTGCCTCCCAGCACTGGCTGGGGCACCCCCCTCTTGGCTTCGTACAATGCAGCCGCTTCTCGGATGCGAAGGTCGAGTGGGAGTATCCCAGCCAGCACTAGTGCCGAGTTTAGCGAGACCGTGCGGTAGGCTCTACAAAGCTTTTGGGCGAACCCCCTCTGGACCACGTTCAGCTGCTTTTTGATCCCCAGCTTGTTGACGGCAGGTGCCCATGCGCTTGCGGCGTACAAAACAGTAGGCTCTATTGCTGCTGTGTATATTGCCCTTATCACTTCCGGATGCAAGCCCCAACTGACCCGGGCCGCTCTAGCCAGCTGTTTATACATAGCTATCGCCTTTTTACAGACAATAGCTACGTGACTGTTGAAGGTGAGTTTGGCGTCGATTGTCAGCCCTAATATCTTTACATCTTGGGACAACCCAATGTCGATCCCACCCATGCTCAAGCGCGGCGTGTCATACTTCAGCCTTCGCGTTAGTACCATCGCACAGGTTTTGTGCGGTGCGAAGTTCAGTCGATTTCTGACACCCCACGCCCGAACATGTTCGAGAGCGGCATTGGCCTGTCCCTCGATTTCCAGCGCTGTGTCCCCGTCAAATACCAGCACCACATCGTCCGCGAATGCCTGGCAGTGGTCACCCCTGCTCTCCAGCTGTTTAAGGAGTGGGTCCAGTATAAGGTTCCAAAAGATGGGACCTCCTATCGAACCCTGGACGCATCCTTTGCTAGTTTTCCTGCGGCATTCTTCACCGGCGTATCTCACTGTGACCTCCCGGTCACTGAGGTAGCTGTCGACTACCCGTCTCAAGTTCACAGGACACTTTTCCTCAGCCAATCGTACTTTAATAACAGGCCACCATGCACTGTCGAAGGCTCCCTCTATGTCTAGCGACACAAGCGTGACAATTTTCTTTGCCGCCAGCTTAGTGCGGATGTGCTGCACAAGAGTATAAAGGGAGTCTTCCGTGCTTTTTTGGGGCATAAAGCCGTATTGACGAGTACTAATCCTGGGTAATAAGTAAAACTTGAGACGGGCAATCAACATCTTCTCGTACACTTTCCCTAGGACAGGCAATAGCCCAATCGGCCTGTACGACTTGGGTACGGTGTACGAGTCTTTGCCCGGCTTTCTAAGCACCACCACTGTCGCTTCCTTCCAGATCTTTGGAAAGTGGTGCAGTGCCAGGCACTTATTCAACAGTGCCAGGAAGTATTCGCGGTCACAATTTACCGCCCAGCTGCAGATGTCAGCCGTGAAGCCGTCTGCACCCGGGGCCTTTTTAGGGTTGAAAGATCCCATGGACCTATCAAGCTCGCTTAGGGTAAACGGTGGGTCATGTTTTTCACCATGGCTCCACTCGTTTACCATTTTTGCCCGTTCCCTTATTTGGCGATGGTCCATGGTATCCTCTTCCTCTCGGTCCTCGGGATAGAACGTCTCGGCCAACAGCTCTACGGAACCCTTCGCGTCCAGCGGTTTCCCTCCCATCTGAAGTGGCAGATCCTCCTCTCTTTTTCCTACCCTTCCCATCACCCTATAAATACCTTCCCAGACCCCCTCTCGATCCTGTTTCCCGCAAAACTCAATCCAGCTATCTGTTGCTGCTTTTATCACTGCTGTCTCATAATTCTCTTTCTCTTTCAGATACAGGTCCACAACCATCGCTCTCCGGACAGGCGCGGCATTCCTTACTCTGCGCCTCCTAGTGGCGACTAGCTTCTTCATCTCTGCGAGTTCCTCAGACCACCACGGCAAGGTAAGTGTTTCTGTGTGTTTTTTTGAAGGAATTGTGTGTTGGCATGTGTGTGTAATAGCTTGTGTGTATGTGTTTATTATGTCTTCCAAACTGTGTACGTCAGTAACATTTGAGAGCTCCACCAGGGTCAACCCCTTGTCCTGCATAATTTGATTAAGTTTCTCACGAAACTTGCCCCAATTAGCCTTTTTCGTATTGTAGACCCTAGTGGTTCTCTCAATGCTAATGCCTTTTGATTTTTTAAGTTTAATGTCGAATGTAATGCCGTTATGGTCGGAACCCGTAAGACCCTCGTCGACCTGCCAGCCGTCCACCAGGTCCAGCATGTCCACCGAACAAGCCGTCACGTCTACGTGGCTGCAAAACCTGACACCTCCCCGAATGGTGTCAAAGGTGGGGATATCCCCAGTATTAAGGATCTGTAGCCCCAGCTCCCCCAGCGCTCCGCACATTTGCCCCCCTCTCACGTCTTCACTGCTGCTACCCCACCAGGTACTTTTCGCATTCGCGTCTCCTCCAATAACCATCCTGCTAGAGCCCAGCTCTCGCTCTATGCGACGGAGGTGCTCCAGGTATGGCTCCATGGGCTTGTCGGGTTCGAAGTAGAGGGACACCAGCGTGATCGTCCAGGCTCTAGTCCGGACTCTCACCACAACGATGTTGTTTGTGGTGAGTTGCGGGTACTGTAGGACATCTAAGTCTTGGTCAAAGACAGCTATTGCCGCCTTTACAGTCCCTTCTCCTTCCTCAGAGCTCTGGAAGACCCTTACGCCCCGATGACCTCTCATCCTTCTCACCCCACCTACGTAGGGCTCCTGGAGCAGCGCTATGGCAAGTTTGCGCTTTGTCGCCTCCAGCAGCAGCTCATTTGTGGCTAGCTGGCTCCGTTGCAGGTTGGCCTGGACCATTTTGTACCTAGTGGTGGTTTCGGGGGCGCCCTTAGCAGTACGCTATGGAAGCTCGGGCTAGTGCGTCCCACCTCCTACGCACGGGACAATCGTCACTGAACGCGTTGTGCCCACTGTTCCCCAGCTTGGACCTGGTGCAGTTTATGCACACCGCTGTTTCACCAGTCAAACGGTCAGGGCAGTCCGCTCTGAGATGTGGGCCGCCGCAGTGGCTACACAGATCGGCGGGCTCTTTACAGAGGCGTTTCCCATGGCCGTAACCCAAACAGCGGGTGCACTGCACCAGTGGCGTTTGGTCCTCAACGCGTATCCTCTGGAGGTCAATGCGGAGTCTCTCGGCGTCAATTGCCCGCCTCCAGATTGCTGGGGACACACTGAGCACAACGTGGTTCGTGTGCGGATTGCGTGTCCTTCTCCTGTATTTGACTGACATCCGTTGGTCCGCGCCGCCGAGGTCGTGAAAGTGCTCCCGGTTCTGGTTCTTAAAGGCTTTTAGTATTTCGTCGTCGGTATGTACCGACAACACGTCCCTAAGGACCAGAAGCGGGTCCCGGTTCGTCACTTCCTCGACGACGAGGCTTCCTCCGGCTGCCGTCAATCGCTCCTTCAGTTTGGTGCGTTCTTCTTTTGTCTCGCATCCCATTATGATTTTTCTGTCTTTGGCCTTCCGCACTTTCTCGACCCGCACCCAGCCCTCCTTCGCGTCCACCACTTTTCTGATTCTTTCCAGGACCTCGTCCCCTGTATCCGCAACTTCCGTCGAGGAGACAACCACGGAGTGCA
This sequence comes from Diarsia dahlii, assembly GCA_949775195.1. NCBI lineage: Eukaryota > Metazoa > Arthropoda > Insecta > Lepidoptera > Noctuidae > Diarsia > Diarsia dahlii. The sequence goes on from OX459210.1 coordinate 20,969,995, forward strand.
GTGTTCTTCGCTCCGGGGCTTGTGCCCCAGTGTGGCTTATATTCACAGACGCGGCACTCGCGTAGGTCTTCTCCCCGACGACGGGAGCGGTACACTCTTTGCTAGCCAGACTGTCTCGCAGCCTCACCAACTCTTCGGAGTTCTCCTTAATAAGAGTGATGTGCTCCTTCATGGTCTGTACGAGCTCAGTCTGGCTAACAAGAGCATCCAGGTGAGACTGGGGACCACAGTCAGCAGCGGACGCGGGTTCCGGTACGGGTACAGGTGCGGGAGGAGCCTTATCCTGCTCCGACTCCTTCACCAACTCGAAGAGACGGTTTATAGCCTCGAGCACCGCAGCCTTGATGTCGGTTCTGAGGTTGCGCGAGTTGCCCAAATTGACCTTGGCCTTGTTTAGGCAAGCTCGCGCCTCCACAGTACGACTGCGGTACCCGGGCCCCGGTTTCTTGAGCGGTGTGGTGGCGCTCGCAGGAACTCGACGCGTCGCCGAAGTGGCAGGGTCCTCTTGAAGCGCGGACGGAGTTTCGTCTCCGAAGGAAATTCTCCTCCTCGCGCCATCTGGCGTAGTTCCCGACTTCTCCGTCGATCGCGGCGAGCTTCCGGAGCCCGGCTTCATCATGGTAGCGGAGGGAGTGCAGAACATTTTAATTTTATAATTTAATATTCTAAAATGACCCCTGTCTTGAGGTGGTCAGAAATGCCAATATTTGGGACGGAGAGGCTAAACCTGTCAGAGGACACCGGGTAATTCTGCGTCCCTGTAAAGGGGGGAACACAGAAAGTATAATAATAATAGAATAAATTGGACTACAATTAAAATAGTCAACAGTCACTTTGATTTGTGAAACTAAGTGAGCCTTTGCAGACTCAGTCAAATAAATAAACTAAAGTAAAATAAAATATCAAAATAAAGAAAATGTGACGTTCTGAGATTAAAAAATCTTAAGCTTGTCTCTTATATAGTCTAGATAGAGTCTATCCTTTGTTCAACGAACGGTTCAAGCACTGAAAACAGTAGCGAGAAAGCTTCTAAAGTAAAAAAATGTGTTAAATAGAGCGACTCCTGGAAAGACTCTATGTAGAGTCGTTCTGTTAAGTCCAGTGGATAGCTCCCACCGAGCCCTCTCAGATGAACCCAAACTCGGTATGGTTACACCAAGGGGTTTCGGAGATATCCCAACCTGAAAAATCTGGTTTTTTGCCAAAATAAAAAACCGAAAACGGTTACAAGAGGATATCTCCGGAACCACCGGTCCAAAAACCCCAGTGCTTGGGCTTTCCGAGCTTGGCTCGATGAGACCGATCCACCAGAACGGTTTTCAGGCTGAAAAATCCTAATGTCCTGAAAACGCCTGAAAGTAGTCTTACTCAGTGCACTATGCACTGTCTACACACCCAGCGAAAACCCCGGCCCTCTACGGCCCACCGTTCGGAAGTTATGAGCGTTACAAGATTGACCAAAATGGCCGCAGTCCTGTCAAAGGCGAAGTTCAACAGTGGATAACTTCCTCTGGGTAAGTCGCAGACCCCTCGAGTTTGGGCTCTCCCAACTCGGCCTGAGTTCCCCTGTCCGCTAAAATTGTTTTCAGGACCCCGAATTTTTTCAGCTTCAAACCGCCTGAAAGTGCGGTACAAACAGGATAGTATGTCTCTGAATACAGAAGTGAAAACCGCTACTTCCTGCGACCATCGGTTCAGGAGTTATTGCGGTTTGAAACCAAACAAGATGGCCGCCGAGCTGTCAAAAGTCAAATTGATTGGTTCGTAACTTCGGAACCCCTTGTCGGAGAGCGTCGGGGTTTTGAATATACAGCTCAGCGTCACTTCGGGTATGTCCTGAGAGCAATTTCAGCGACAAAAAATTTGATTGCCTGAAATGGCCTGAAAACCTACTACACTTAAAATAAACAGTAAAACACAGGTGTTACTGGAAATCCGAGAATAATCGGCCCAGTGGTTTCCAAGATATCGAATGTTGAAATTTTAAACCAAAAAACCAAGATGGCGCGAAATGTACAAAAAACTTAAACAAAGAGGTAAATAGCCCGTGTTTGGGCTTATTTATGTCACAAAAGGTGTATTGGACCCAGTCCAGGTGTCAAAAA
>OX459210.1:20977099-21006599 GCA_949775195.1 Diarsia dahlii
CGCCCCCTTCCTGATCCTGTATAGTGAGGCTACCTCACGTACACGAAGATCAAGCGGGAGCACTCCCGCCAGGACCAGTGCTGAGTTCAGGGAGACCGTGCGATAAGCCTTGCACATTTTTTGTGCGAAGCCCCTCTGCACAGTTCCGAGCTGTTTTCGCACTCCAAGTTTTTCAGCAGCCGGTGCCCAAACGCTTGCCGCATATAAAATGATGGGTTCGATGGTCGCAGTGTAGATGATTCGTATCACTTCCGGGTTGAGACCCCAGCTCGCCTTCGCCGCCCTTGCGAGTTGGCCGTAGATATTTATGGCCTTCCTACAGACATTTGCCACGTGTGCGTTGAAGGTGAGCTTTTCATCGAACGTCACACCCAACATCTTAATTTGCTTGGACATGCCGATGTCCACTCCCCCCATGCTCAAGTGTGGAGTATCGAACTTTAGCTTGCGCGTAATAACCATGGCATTGGTTTTATGTGGCGCGAATTTGAGCTTGTTTTCAACACCCCACACCCGAACAAGCTCGAGAGCGGCGTTGGCGTTTCTTTGCACATGTTGTGCAGTCTGGCCATCAAACACCATGACGACGTCGTCAGCAAATGCTTGCACATAGTGACCTGCGGCTTTAAGGGTATTCAGCAGGGGGTCCAGTAATGTGTTCCATAGAATGGGCCCACCTATAGATCCTTGGACGCACCCTTTGTTGGTCGCCTTTGTGTAGGTTTCGCCGTTGTATCTGACCGTGACCGTCCTTTGGTTAAGGTAGCTGTCAAACACCTTACGAATGTTTAGAGGACAGTTCGCATTTGCCAGTTGGACCCTGATCGCTGGCCACCATGCGCTGTCAAAGGCGCCCTCTATATCTAAAGACACGACGGTTATAATTTTCTTCTCGTCCAGTTTTGTTTTTACATGTTCCATAAATTTATAGAGGGCGTCTTCGCAGCTCTTTTGGGGCATGAATCCAAACTGGTTGGTGTTTAGCTTCGGTATCAGGTGGTGCTTGAGTCTGGCGACCAACATTTTCTCGTACACTTTGCCTAGCACCGGTAAGAGTCCTATAGGGCGGTACGATTTGGGAGTTGTGTACGATTCCTTTCCTGGTTTCCTCAACACTATCACCGTGGCTTCCTTCCAGATAATTGGGAAATAATGGAGTTCTAGACATTTGTTGAGTACTTCCAGAAAAAGTTTCGGGTCACTCTTTATGGCATGACTGCATATGTCAGCAGTGAAACCGTCGGCACCGGGCGCTTTCTTCGGATTTAAGGAGTCCAGAGCGGTGAGCATTTCCGTCGTTGTGAACAGAGGATCGTTTTGTCCCTCAGGTTCTTGTTCGTTCACTACCGATGCTCGGTCCCTTATTTCTTGGTGCGTCCGGTTTTCGTTCTCCCTTAGATCTTCCGGGTAGAAGGATTTTGCTAACAGCTCCACCGAACCTTTTGCATCCAAAGTGATGCCGCCTTCTTCCAAGGGTATGTCTTCCTCCCTTTTTGCCGTTCTCCCTATCACGCGGTATATACCCTCCCACAAGCCCTCCCTGTCTTGTTTGCTGCAGAACTCCTTCCAGCTTCCTATCAGGGCCTCCATGGCTCTAGCTTCGTACTCGTCTCTGGCGACTTTGTAAGCGTCCACCACACCTTGCTTTCGGATCGGTGCGGCGTTTCTGATTCTGCGTTTCTTAGTGGTGACTTCCTGCTTCATCTTCGCGAGCTCCTCTGACCACCATGGTAGGGTAAGTGTCTCTGTGTTTTTCTTAAGTGGAATTGAAACGTTGCTAGATTCTGTGATAGCTTTACTGTATTTTTTTATAAATGATTCTAATTTTTCGACTGTATTGATGGTTTTAATTTCCTGGATTTCTAAATTGTACTCTGATAATAATTGTTCAAATTTTTGATGAAAAGTTTCCCAATTTGCTTTCTTTGTATTATAAATTCTAGTTGTTCTTTTGACACTTACCCCAACCGATTTTTTAAGCTTGATATTAAAGCTAATACCGCTGTGGTCAGCGCACGTGAGATTAACAACAACCTTCCAGTCCTCCACTAGGTCCAGCATATCAGTAGTGCAGGCCGTCACGTCAACAAAGCTGGTGTAGCGTTTTCCGCCACGAATGGTGTCAAAGGTTGGAGTGTCGCCCTTGTTAAGAATATGGAGGTCCATCTCGTGAAGCGTACCAGCCATATCGTCTCCCCTGTGGTCGATTTCAGGGCTTCCCCACCAGGTGCTCTTAGCATTACAGTCGCCTCCAATAATGAGCCTCCGTGTTTTGGCTGTTACAATATTTTTAATATGATCCAGGTACGGATCTATGGGTAGGTCGGGTTCAAAGTAGTATGAGGCCAATGTAACACTCCATTCTTTGGTGCTTACGCTCACCACGACGATGTTGTTGGTGGTGAGCTCCGGGTGTTGTGTGACGTCTAGATCGGGGTCAAATACAGCGATAGCTGCTTTGGACGTTCCTGCTCCGGTGTTTTGGTATATCCTAACACCGCGGTATGACCTCATATTTTCCGACCCACCCACGTAGGGTTCCTGAATCAACGCTATTGCAACCTTCCTTTCAGTTGCTTCAATCATTAGCTCTTCTGTAGCTAACTTCCTGCGTTGGAGGTTGGATTGGAGCACCCGGTACAGCTGTTTATCCACTTGGACGCCCTTAGCAGTACGCTATAGACATGCGAGCTATGGCGTCTCGCTTTCTCCGTATGGGGCATTCTTGGCTGAAAGCGTTGTGCCCATTCCGGTCGAGCTTGGCCACTGTGCAGTTTCTGCAAGAGGGAACACCTCCCGCAAGCCACTCCGGGCATTGCGCCCTAAGGTGCGGTTCTCCGCAATGACTGCAGAGGTCTGCTGGATCTGAGCAGAACTTCTTACTGTGACCGTATCCCAGACATCTCGAGCATTGAACAAGGGGTGATTGGTCAAACACCCGGATGCGTTGGAGGTCGATGTATACCGCACCAGCATCGGTCGCTCTCTTCCAAATGGCTGGCGACACACCAACAACGATGTGGCTCGTGTGTGGATTTCTCGCTTTCCTTTTATATTTTATTTCAAGCCTGTCTTCGTTTTCCTTGAGGTCCTGGAAAATGTCCCGGTTTTGCTTCCTGAAAGCACTTAAGACTTCCTCATCGGTATTCACCGTGAGAACGTCCGCGAGCTTCAGGAGAGGGTCTCTATTTTTAACCTCTTCCACAAGCAGGTTCTTACCGGATTTTTCCAGCCTCTGCTTCACTTTTTGTCTGTCCTCTTCGGTATTACAGCTCATGATCACCTTCCTGTCCTTTCCTTTGCGAGTCCTCTCCACCCTGATCCACCCATCCTTGGCATTCACTGCCTCTCTAACTTTCGTTAGCACCTGGTCTCCTGTGTCGCTTTCGTCCTGTGACGTGACGACCACTGAATGCAGTGCGTTTTGTGAGGGCGGGTGCAAGGTGGATCGTAGTGCAACTGTTTCGGCATAAGTTTTTGTGCTTAGGACCTGTTGGTGCTGCTCTTCCATTTTATTTTTCAGATCATCTATCTTTTTGCCGTTCTCTGTAAGTAGCCGGCTCTGTTCTTTTAGCTGTTCGATGATTTGACTGTTGGCCTCGGGGGACTCTTTTTTCGTCATCTCATTGGGTATTGTCCGAGATGTTTCCGGTGTAGATGTCTCTCCAGTACTCTTAAGCTTTTTTATTTCCGCCTCGGCTTCCTTTACTATCTGAAAAAGCTTGTCCACTGCCTCCAGCGCATTTGCTTTTAAGTCTACCTTTAAGTTTCGCGAGCTATTTATATTTGTTTTGGCCTTTATGACGTTTGCTTTTGCTTCAGCTAGTCGAGTTAAACGTTTTGGCAGAACCTGTCTCGGTGAGATTTGGGCGTCTGTCTTGCCAGTAGTTGGAGTCAGGTGGAGCGAAGCTGAAGCCGCAGCTTCTAAGTTCTCGACGCTGCGTCTGACGTTAGACATGAGTGTTTGCGTCCTTGGTGGTGAACTTTTGGACGCGAGCGTTTGCGTCTTAGGAGGAGATTTCTCTTTCTCCATTTCGTCAGTGGCTTTTAATGGAGTTCTAGCTAACATAGTCAGAGGGATGCGTCAGAAGTGAGTATAAAACACACAAAAGTGAATGTAAATGTCAGGTAGTGGTCTGCACACAGTGTAAAAAATGTGTGCAGTCAAGTAAATAAATAGTAAAAACAACACAAACGGAGAAAACAAGAGACTCTACAGTCTACTACAGTCGTAAAGAGAAAGTTGCAGTCGAGCTCAATAAAGCCTTCGTGATAACACAATAACAATAACAATAACAATATAAGTAAATTTGTATTGTCTCTATGTAGAGACAGTCTCCACAACTTGTAGAGTTCCTACAAATGTGGACTCCGTCCAAACAGTCTTGCCCCCCAAGAAAAACTGCTCCAGGGGTCTCAGCTCGCGGTTTAAAGTCGAAAGACTTCTGTGCTCTATGTAGAGTCAATTTAGTGGACTCAACAGATAGATCTCCCCGAGCCCTCAAAAAAGACACCAAGCACGGTCCCGTAGCCCCAGGGGTTCCAGAGATACAGGTGTTCGAAATTTCCGGATACTAGGCAATATCACCAACAGAAAACCGGATACTTGCTGTATCTTCGAAACGCCCGGACCGAATTGTCCCGAGTTTGGGCTTAAAAGGAAGTGCTCAATGAGATCTACCCGATGCACTAATTTTCAGCACTGAAAAAGTTTTTCTCCTGAAAACCCCTGAAACAGCTTCTCCCCAGTAGCGGACGTCCAGCTCTAGTCAGCCAAAGAAACCCCGGCCCTCTACGACCCACCGTTCCGGAGATATGGGTGTTTAAAACTTTCCAAAATGGCCGCCGTAGACGTCAAAGTCAATCTTTGACCTGTGCTATCTCCGGTCATATGGGTCGCAGAAGACCCGAGTTTGGGCTCGTTCGTCTCAGTTTGACCTGTTCTAACAGCCGGGACCAGTTTCAGGAACCTGAAAATTTTCAGCTCCTATTCTCCTGAAACCGAGGGATTGGGTAGATGTTGAGCCCTTTAGTAATATTCTGAAAACAGAATTGAATTATCTCCGTCGGTTCAGGAGTGCGAGCCGAGTTAGTTTTGCCAAGATGGCCGCCGATCTGTCAAACGACAGTTTAGACTGCCGATATCTCCGCAACCGAAGGTCCCACTGAGACCGGATTTTCGGTGTGCAGATCGGCTCCTCCTGTTCTGTCGTTTGTAATGGGTTTCAGGCCTAAACAAGATTTTCTCCTGAAAACGACTGAAAACAATGTCCCGGCTATTTACAGGCTGTGCTTTTCACTAAACTCAAAACCGCAGAGTCGTACGTCAAGCGGTTCCGGAGATATGCTAGAATTTAGTGAGTATCCGTTTATAATAAAATGGCCGACTTTTCCCAAATTCGGCAACTCTGACGGTATATAGGCCGACTTTCGGCTTAAATAAGACCTGATGGGCTTTAAGAAGACAATTCCGGTGTAAAAAATTGATTATTTCCTATTTATAGGGATTTATTAGCAAAAAACATATAAAAATCGATATCTTTAAAATGGTAAGACATAAAATTTTGAAAAAAATATGAAAATTAACTATAAGTAAGCTTCTTTAACATAAAACCTTAACATAAATTTTTTGATACTATTTAAGGGATGAAATTTGAAAATTAAGTTTTTTATGGTTATTTAATTACTACTCTAAATTGGCTATTGCGTAAATTATAAAACTTAAAACTTAAGGTCATCTAATTAGCGCGCAACAGGCTGCACTTGCAGATTCTTAATATTTATCTTCAGTCCAGAGTTATGGGGGGTCAAAGTTGATAACTTATATATGTCATATATAAGTGGGTATATGACTTAAAATTCTAATTTAAGTTGCACTCGCCTTATCTTGTGTTGATCCAAGATGTTGCCAAATTTCAGATTTCTAGCTCCACTCCTTCCGCTTTTTCAGGCCACGTGGTTTTTTGAAAAACCTGAATATCTTCAAAACGCGCGATGTCAGGACAGCTCTGAGTATCCCAGATGGTCGGGAACCACGATGCCCACAGGATTCCAGTGAAAAAACAGGAGGTCACCGATCTCGTTTCCGCAGCGTTAGCGTTTGAAGTATTTGTGACTTCCACTTAACCTCTGAAATCGAGGTTTTTCACTTATAACTTAGTGAGCACAATTCAGCGGCACAATTTGATCACGGCACTTTTTGCGGGTTAGGTTTCCGCATCCAACAACACCTCACTCTTCAAAATCAGACTAGAAAAACCAATTAATTTGAATTTTTAAGTGCGGAGCGCGTGGGTTTTTGCTGCTTCCAGCTCGAGAGACCGAGTGCAACTGGGTTTTTTTTTTTTTTTTTTTTTTTTTTTTTTTTTTTTTTTTTTTTTTTTTTGGCAGGAGTGGGAAATCCCCACGGACACCTCGACTACCTCACAGGCTGTGAGATAGTCGAGGTAGTGCCGGACTCGAACCGGCTAAAACCCACTCCTGCCCCACCAGTGTACCTCTGACATTCCGCAGAGCCCTTGTTTTCGGTTTCTTTGTCTTTGGTGCGTTTCTTGGTGGTCGGAGAGACCTTGTATTATGGTGCATGTGTTGTATTTTACGTTTACGTTTATTACGATTTTAAACCCGCTACAAAATTTACAATTTACATTTTTGTTACTAGTTATTAATTTTGCTTTTTATTTTATATAATATAATCTTTCTATTTTCTATAATCTACGTTAATTTCTATTTTCTACAAATGTATTTCTTAGCTTTTGTTATGTTATTTTACCCTACACTACGATATTTTTACGATTTTCACTTTGTTTTGGTGTTTCTAATTTTGATTTACTATTTTAATTTGTTATTATAATATCCAAACAATATATTCAATATATATTTAAATATCATGTGTTTTAAATAATCTTGCTTAAATTTTTTACTTTTATTCTAAATGTTTTATATAATAATGAAGTTTTGTTTGTGAAAATACTTCCAGATTCGACACAGCTTGACGCGTTCACTAGGACTGGTCTCTGTTGCAGCATTACTTGAGCCAGTTTCTCATGAAACTGTTTCAAGTAGATATTTAGCTCACTACCCACTCTAGTGGTTTGTTTAACACGCCTGATCTTTGGTTGTGCCGAATTGGTTTTCATTCTGTGCTTGGAAGTGGTCGCATCGCCATCTTTAGCAGTACGCAATCGAAGCTCTTGCGAATGCGTCCCACTTCCTTCGCACGGGGCATTCATTGCTAAATGCGTTGTGCTCGGTGGTGTCCTGTTTTGCTCTGGTGCAGTTGAGGCAAACCGCTGCCTTGCCGATCTGTCTATCCGGGCAGTCCGCCCTGACGTGCGGTCCACCGCAGTGGCTACACAGATCGGCTGGCTCCGTGCACAGGCGTTTCCCGTGCCCGTATGCCAAACAGCGGGTGCACTGCACCAGAGGCGTCTGGTCCTCGACGCGAATTTGTTGGAGGTCGATGCGAAGTTTCCCCTCCGCAATCGCTCTACCCCAAACCGTAGGGGACACACCAAGCACAACATGATTAGCGTGTGGGTTGCGGGTTTTCTTGCGGTATTTTATTACCACCCTCTGTTCCTCGGCGCCGAGGCCGTGAAATATCTCCCGGTTCTGATTCTTAAGGGCCTTCAGGACGTCCTCGTCACTGTTCATCAGCAACACGTCCCTAAGAATCAGAAGCGGGTCCCGATTCTTCACGTCCTCGACGACGAGGTTCTCTCCGGCCACCTTTAGTCGCTCCTTCAATTTCGTTCTCTCTTCCACAGTTTCGCACCCCATAATCACCCTTTGATCCTTGGCCTTTCTCACCCTTTCGACACGCACCCAGCCTTCTTTGGCATCCACCGCTTTCCTGATCCTGTCTAGGATTTTGCTGCTGCTGTCCGCCGCCTGTGTTGAGGAGACAACTACGGAGTGCAGAGTGGTGCGCTCCGGGGCTTTTGCCCCGGTGTGGCTCTTATTTGCAGCTGCTGCACTCGCGTATGTTGTCTCCCCCACACTTTCCCTGCCGGCCAGTCTGTCTCGGAGCCTTTCGAGTTTCTCGGAGTTGTCTTTCAACTCCGAGAGGTGCTCTTTGATGGTGTTGGTGAGCACAGTCTGGCCGGCGAGAATGTCTCTAAGGGAAGACTGAGGCATACAGTCAGCGGCGGGCGCGGGTGCGGGTGCGGGTTCGGGTGCGGCCGGGGCCTTGTCCTGCTCCGACTCCTTAACAAGCTCAAAAAGCCTGTTTATTGCTTCGAGCACCGCTGCCTTGATATCAGTCTTGAGGTTGCGGGAGTTGCCCAAATTAAGCTTTGCCTTGTTTAGGCAAGCTCTCGCCTCCTCAATCCGACTGCGGCACCCAGCCACAGGCTTTTTGAGCTGTGTTAAGGTGTCCACAGGGGCTCGGCGCGTCCCCGGAGTGGCAGGCCCCCCCCGGGAAACGGAAGAAGTATCCTCCCCGAAGGAGATTCTCCTCCTCGCGTTAGCAGGGGAAAGTCCCGCTTTCTCCGCGGATCGCGGCGAGCCACTGGAACTTTGGGCCCTCACGGTGCTGGATGGGGTATGAAACATTATGAGTTTGTTTGAGCGGATATAAACAGTGGGAATCCTGTAGAGAGGGGATCAAAACAAGCTTATCCGCCCAAGAGAGGAGATTAATTCAGACACTGGGTACCTACTTGTGTCCCTGTAAAGGGGGGAACACAGTATTAAAATATAAACAAGTCTAATCAAAATATATGTATAGTTAAAATAACATCAATAATTATACGCTTTAAAATAATACTAAAACGTCTGTCCTATTAAAATTAGAGTACTAAATTTGTCAAAAAATTAAAATATTGCTGTTTTCCCCTCCTAGAACCCAAAAGGAACTAAAATAAAAATAAAAATATTTTGCCGACCTCTCTCCGTTTCCCTCTACCTATAGCTATAGAACAGAGGGTGGGAGGGTGGGCAAAATTTTTTGCGAGCTAGACGCACGTGCCGCACGTCCAGAGAACGGGCTCCGCGCGGGCTAGCCGAATATCGAATAAAAAGTAGGTGGTCGGGAAGAAAAATTTTGGGTTTTCCCTAAAAAACCAGTTTTTGGGGAAAAAAATTTGGAAAAAAACCCCCAATCTGAACCCAGGACCACGGAACGCGGCCAAAAGCGCAGGGATGGAGGGTAAATATGCCTGAAACTATTTAAAATTATTAAAGCAGGTAACACTTTTGATTTGAATTAAATATGGAATAAATTGATGTAAAATTTTGAAAAATTTTCTAAGTGTAGGAGGGAGAAAATTTTTTCGGGCGTCAGGTCAATTTGATATGTTCAGGGAGCAGGCGGAGCACCACTCCTGTCGATTTACGCTGAAAACAGCTTGAAAAAAGCTTGTATACAACTAAAAATATCAACGTTTTGCTAAAATTTTCGTTCCCCTAGGTGTATTTCGACTGTACTTAGGTGATAAATTAGAACTATTGAGAAAAAATTTTTTGCGAGCTAGACGCACGTGCCGCACGTCCAGAGAACGGGCTCCGCGCGGGCTAGCCGAATATCGAATAAAAAGTAGGTGGTCGGGAAGAAAAATTTTGGGTTTTCCCTAAAAAACCAGTTTTTGGGGAAAAAAATTTGGAAAAAAACCCCCAATCTGAACCCAGGACCACGGAACGCGGCCAAAAGCGCAGGGATGGAGGGTAAATATGCCTGAAACTATTTAAAATTATTAAAGCAGGTAACACTTTTGATTTGAATTAAATATGGAATAAATTGATGTAAAATTTTGAAAAATTTTCTAAGTGTAGGAGGGAGAAAATTTTTTCGGGCGTCAGGTCAATTTGATATGTTCAGGGAGCAGGCGGAGCACCACTCCTGTCGATTTACGCTGAAAACAGCTTGAAAAAAGCTTGTATACAACTAAAAATATCAACGTTTTGCTAAAATTTTCGTTCCCCTAGGTGTATTTCGACTGTACTTAGGTGATAAATTAGAACTATTGAGAAAAAATTTTTTGCGAGCTAGACGCACGTGCCGCACGTCCAGAGAACGGGCTCCGCGCGGGCTAGCCGAATATCGAATAAAAAGTAGGTGGTCGGGAAGAAAAATTTTGGGTTTTCCCTAAAAAACCAGTTTTTGGGGAAAAAAATTTGGAAAAAAACCCCCAATCTGAACCCAGGACCACGGAACGCGGCCAAAAGCGCAGGGATGGAGGGTAAATATGCCTGAAACTATTTAAAATTATTAAAGCAGGTAACACTTTTGATTTGAATTAAATATGGAATAAATTGATGTAAAATTTTGAAAAATTTTCTAAGTGTAGGAGGGAGAAAATTTTTTCGGGCGTCAGGTCAATTTGATATGTTCAGGGAGCAGGCGGAGCACCACTCCTGTCGATTTACGCTGAAAACAGCTTGAAAAAAGCTTGTATACAACTAAAAATATCAACGTTTTGCTAAAATTTTCGTTCCCCTAGGTGTATTTCGACTGTACTTAGGTGATAAATTAGAACTATTGAGAAAAAATTTTTTGCGAGCTAGACGCACGTGCCGCACGTCCAGAGAACGGGCTCCGCGCGGGCTAGCCGAATATCGAATAAAAAGTAGGTGGTCGGGAAGAAAAATTTTGGGTTTTCCCTAAAAAACCAGTTTTTGGGGAAAAAAATTTGGAAAAAAAACCCCCAATCTGAACCCAGGACCACGGAACGCGGCCAAAAGCGCAGGGATGGAGGGTAAATATGCCTGAAACTATTTAAAATTATTAAAGCAGGTAACACTTTTGATTTGAATTAAATATGGAATAAATTGATGTAAAATTTTGAAAAATTTTCTAAGTGTAGGAGGGAGAAAATTTTTTCGGGCGTCAGGTCAATTTGATATGTTCAGGGAGCAGGCGGAGCACCACTCCTGTCGATTTACGCTGAAAACAGCTTGAAAAAAGCTTGTATACAACTAAAAATATCAACGTTTTGCTAAAATTTTCGTTCCCCTAGGTGTATTTCGACTGTACTTAGGTGATAAATTAGAACTATTGAGAAAAAATTTTTTGCGAGCTAGACGCACGTGCCGCACGTCCAGAGAACGGGCTCCGCGCGGGCTAGCCGAATATCGAATAAAAAGTAGGTGGTCGGGAAGAAAAATTTTGGGTTTTCCCTAAAAAACCAGTTTTTGGGGAAAAAAATTTGGAAAAAAACCCCCAATCTGAACCCAGGACCACGGAACGCGGCCAAAAGCGCAGGGATGGAGGGTAAATATGCCTGAAACTATTTAAAATTATTAAAGCAGGTAACACTTTTGATTTGAATTAAATATGGAATAAATTGATGTAAAATTTTGAAAAATTTTCTAAGTGTAGGAGGGAGAAAATTTTTTCGGGCGTCAGGTCAATTTGATATGTTCAGGGAGCAGGCGGAGCACCACTCCTGTCGATTTACGCTGAAAACAGCTTGAAAAAAGCTTGTATACAACTAAAAATATCAACGTTTTGCTAAAATTTTCGTTCAGTGCAACTGGGTTAGGTTAGGTTAGGTTAGGTTAGGTTAGGTTAGGTAGGTTAGGTTAGGTTAGGTTAGGTTAGGTTAGGTTAGGTTAGGTTTTTTTTTTTTTTTTTTTTTTTTTTTTTTTTCTTTTGTGCTTTTCCCCGTTATGGGTGGGACGGGCTCTTGTTATGCTAGTTTCTCATTCATTCCAGTTCTCGCATGTATTCCTCTCGCACTTTCAAGCTTCATACTTTGTCTTTCTTTTACTCACTCTTTCATTCTTAGCCGGGTGGGACTCCCGCTATTCTAACTTCTGACTACTTTTCTATTATTTTCCTTTATTTAGGTATTAAGACAAACAACTTTGTTTTATTTACAGTGTTGGCTTATACATAGTTGGTTACATTTTGGTTTCTTACTCTATTTCTTTACGGTATACAAATCAATGAGCTTAGATAATATCTATTCTAAAATTCTAAAACAATTATTTTCTACTTTGTGGACATTTCCTCTTATTTCTATGATATATTAGTACATGTACTTTCTTATTTTACTATATTTTTATTTTCTTACTTAAATTCTAATACAAATTGTCTTACATGGCTAGTTTTACATCTGTTTCTTTACTCTATTTTCAACACTTGGTTTATCCTAAAGCTTAACTTAACTTCTTATTTTCTAACACAATGTTTTTAAGCTATCTTATTGTTTTCTAACACAATGATTTACTGTACTTATTTTCCCGTTTTATAACTTAAGGTTTGGACCTGCTCGATTTGGACTGTTCTAAGGGCTTGTGTGGGTTACTTTAAACTTGTTGGAATATTTACTTTCTTTAAGTTTGCGGCAATAATATATAATATATACTTATGTTATACATAATTATTGTCATTTCTTTGTCTACGTTTTTCTTTTCTCAGCATATTTAGGGGTGTGGTGTGTGTGTTTAGTGTGTGTGTTTGGTGTGCGTGTTCGGTGTTCTACGTGTGTTTTGATATATGCGTATATGTTTATTATATATTTTAAATATCCGTGTTTTTTGTTGTTCTCTGGTTTCCATGTGCCTTCCATATCGTGGTTATAATCCACATTTATTCTGTACTCCCAGTTTGTGTTGCTATGTTTGTATATTCGTGTGTGTGTTCCTGTTTGTGTACCTGCAAGCGTTGCAGTGTGTGTTCCTGTGTGTGTTCCTGTGACTTTTGCGTGTGTTTTGATATATGCGTATATATTTACTATATATTTTATATATCCGTGTTTTTTGTTGTTCTCTGGTTTCCTTGTGCCTTCTGTTTCGTGGTTATGATCCACTTTCATTCTGTACTCCCAGTTTGTGTCACTGTATTTGCATGTTTGTGTGTGTGTTCCTGTTTGTGTTCCTGTGTGTGTTCCAGTGTGAGTTCCTGAGTGTGTTCCTGTGTGTTTTCCTGTGCATGTTGTGTGTGTTCTTGTGTGTGTTGTGTGTGTTATGTGTACCTTAGGGAGCAATCTAGGCGTATGCCGTTGTCGTCCGAGCCAGGTAATCCCATTTCTTGCGGACCGGGCACTCCACGCTGAAGGCGTTGTGGTCAGTCCTCTGGAGCTTGGAGTGTGAGCAGTTGCAGCACTGCGGTTCATTTCCGGCAACAAATTCCACGCATTTTTCGCGTAAGTGCGGTCCTCCGCAGTGACTGCATCTGTCCACACTCTCAGTGCAAAATTTCCGGCCGTGTCCGAACGCTAGGCATTTCGTGCATTGGATGAGCGGTGACTGGTCCTCCACCCTTACCCTTTGCAGGTCCAGGTAAAGAGCCCCAGCCTCCGTCATCCTCTGCCATACCTTGGGTCTGACCTGGACGACCACGTGCGCTGTTTTCGGGTTTCTTGTCCTCTTCTTGAATTTTATGCCCATTTCTTTATCTTCTTCGTCTAAGTCCCTAAAGATGTTTTCGTTCTGGGAGTAGAGCGCCTTTACCAACTCGTCGTCGTTACTGTCCAAAAAGACGTCTTTTAGGACGACGAGCGGGTTTTTGTTTTTCATGGGCGCCACTATTAACCCTTTGCCTCGGCTCTCGATCCTTTCCTTGACTCTTTTGAACTCTGCCTCTGTGTCACATCCCAATATCAACGTCTGGTTTTTCGCTTTACGGACTTTGTTTATTTTTAGGCCAGTTCCCCTGGGATCGACCGCCTCCTTCACCTTGGCGAGCAACTGGTCGGCTGTATCCAGTTCTTCGGAGGTGACCGCCATCGAATGAAGGGCCGGCCGATGCCCGGGTTTGGCTGCCGTGACGGTGGCGTACGTCTGTGAGTTCGTTCTTGGCTCGCATGCCGCTTCTCTAATGGCCTCCTGTATTTTACTGGTGCTGGTGGCGACCTCACCGACAACGTCCCCGATTTTTTCCTCGAGAACAACCGCCGCACGACCTACGACGTTCACCCCGTCTATCGTGCGGCCGATGTTCTCTTGGACTACGTCGATCTTGGCGCTGACCAAGTCAATGCTGTCGACGACCTTGTCGATGACGTCGGCACCGCTATCGTTACAGTACACGGTCATGTCTGCGAAGCCTTTTCCCACTTTTTCTTCCAGATCTTTCAGGCGTGTGTTGATGTTAGTCTCCACTTTCTCCAGCCTTTCTAAGATTCCCTCCGATAGCCTGGGGGATGTTGGCGTGGTGTTGGCCTTTGTAATCGGGGCCGTTTTAGGCGCTGTTTCCAGGACCTTCATCCGCCTACTGAGCTCAAACAAGATCCGAAGACTTCTGTCCGACTGGGTCTCCAGGAAGATCTTAATGTCTTTCCTCATCTGAGGGTAGTCTCTGACTCTAGTTGGAATGTCTTCGAATGTCTTCATGACCTCCTGGAGGAGTTTGTCGTTGGGTACTGCAGCGTAGGTGTCGGTCTGCTTCTTGTAAGCCTCCATGTTGTCAATGGACCTCCTCTTTCGCTCTGGTCTGCGGATGAAAGTCCTGGCGGCGTCCAGCGCTTGTCCAGGCGGGCTCGCGGGGTTGGGAGTGGTGGTGGAGGCGACAGCGCCCGAGGTCCCTGCCGACGACGACAGCGGCGTTTCAGCTGTTTCCGCTAGGGTTCCTCGAGCAGCGTCTTTCCTGCCAAACATCAGGGCTATTCCCTTCGGCGCTTCGCGCGCTCCGGTGGGTCCCTCATTTCCCGGGTTGGTAGGTGACGCGGTGGGCGCTTTCACTGCTGGGGTGCGTTGCATTTTTTATTCTCAGGTCCCGTGTATTTAATGTGGTGTGTTGTGTGGCTTGTGTGTATAGGGCACAGCAAGGGAACGGGGAAAATTGTCAATATAAAGTGTATAATAATAGAGATACTTAAATAATATTTTGGTTCAACCAAGCGGTTTGTCGGTGATCTGTCCCTGTATAGGGGGGTGTGTGTAAAATAGAAACAAAATAATGTAAGAAGGATTCAATGAATCATGTCGACTTATACAATAATAACTCTATGTAGAGTCGCGGTCCTTTGCTCAAAAGAGCGGGTCAGGAGGAACCAGTCCGAAATCAATCAACGGAAAAATGTTTTGAGTCAAAAACACCCAATTGTAGAGTGATTTTTGAATGGCTCTACATAGAGTCGTTCTGTCTCGTTCGGTGGATAGCCCCCACCGAGCCCTCTCGAATGAACCCAAACTCGGTGCAATTACACCCAGGGGTTCCGGAGATATCCCAGCTTGAAAATTCCTGGTTTTTTCGCTAAATAAAAAACCCAAGTGGTTACAAGAGGATATCTCCGGATCCACCAGTCCAAAGACCCCGGTGCTTGGGCTTTCCGAGCTTGGCTCGGCGAGACCGATCCACCGGAACGGTTTTCAGCCTGAAAAATCTTGGCGCGCTGAAAACCCCAGCCCTCTACGACTCTCCGTTGGGAAGCTATGGTCTGCTCAAGTTTTCACAAAATGGCCGCGGTGCTGTCAAAGTTGATTTTTGGCAGCCAATATCTCCCCTCTGGAAAGCCGTAGACCCCCTGAGTTTGGGCTCTCCCAACTCAGCCTGAGCTCCGCTGTCCGCTGAAACTACTTTCAGGATCCTGAAATTTTTCAACCCCAAACCGCCTGA
Organism: Diarsia dahlii; assembly: GCA_949775195.1. Taxonomy (NCBI): domain Eukaryota; kingdom Metazoa; phylum Arthropoda; class Insecta; order Lepidoptera; family Noctuidae; genus Diarsia; species Diarsia dahlii. Next base: position 20,992,605 of record OX459210.1, read on the forward strand.
AAACGTGGGGTGGAAGGGACGCAATGTCCTTGAGCATAGAACCAAAATCCGCAATCTCCCACGACCTCTGGTTCAGGAGTTATGGCGGTTTGAAGTTAAACAAAATGGCCGCCGAGCTGTCAAAGGTCGACTAGAAATGTCCGTAACTTCGGAACCCCTCGTCACAATTGGACGGGGTTTTGGATGTACAACTCGGCGTCACTTCAGGTGTCTCCTGAAAGCGATTTCAGCGACAAAAACTAGCGACGTCTGAATCAGACTGAAAACCTGAAAAACTTAAAGCTAACAATAGTCTTAAGGCCTTCTTGAAAAACTGGGTTCAATCGGGCCAGCGGTTCCCGAGATATCTCAATTCGAAAAATAAAACCTAAAAACCGAAATGGTACAGAATTTCCAAAAACGCCAAATTGGGAGCAATGGGGCCCGTGTTTGGGCTTGAGGAGGTCAGGATGGGTGTATTAGACACTATCCTGGCGTTAAATTTGTGAATTTATTATTAATTTATATATAAAATTATGACCAAAAAACATTAAAAAATCGATATCTCTGGAACCTTTTGTCACAAAATTATGAAAAATTAAAATAAAATATCTTAAATATAGGGCTACAATAAACAATAGTAAAAATTTAGAAATTTAAAAACTAGGTCAAATTTTTTTCAAAAATATGGTTTTCCAGCTATTTACCCTATAATTTAAAAACTAGTCAACTTAAAAATCTAAAACTTAGGATCTCTGTTTAACCAATGAGCGCGCAGCAGGTTGTAGTTGAAGATCTTCAAAATTGGTCTTCAGTCCGGAGTTATTATGGGTCAAAGTTGATAGTTTATATATGTCATATATAAATGGGTATTATATATAAAATTCTAATTCTAGTTGCACTCGCCTTAGCTGATGTTGGTCCAGGATGACGCCAAATTTCGGATTGCTAGCTCCACTCCTTCCGCTTTTTCAGGCCACGTGGTTTTTTGTTTATTCAGTCTTAAAAATCCAACTTCGGTTTTTTGCGGCTTCTGAGTGGTCAGGATGGTGTGCGAAGGCGATGCCCACCCGTTTCTTCAATAAAAAATGGGGGTCGTCGCGCTTGTTCGGGCAGCGTCTTCAATTGAAGTTTTTGCTTCAAAGTTTAACCTCAAAAAATGGAGGTTTTTCAGGTTTTGAAGGGGAAGCACTGCAGTCTGGGTTAAAAACTTCACTGGGGCATGTAGCCTTCACTTTTATGCACACACTGACACTTGATTTGTTGAAATCCGAGCACTTTTGACCACTTTTTTGATTTTTTAACTGCGGAGCGGCTTCAACAACGATCCGACCACCACGGAGGCTGGGGGGGAACTGGTTAGGTTAGGTTAGGTTAGGTTAGGTTAGGTTAGGTTAGGTTAGGTTAGGTTAGGTTAGGTTAGGTTAGGTTAGGTTAGGTTAGGTTAGGTTAGGTTAGGTTAGGTTAGGTTAGGTTAGGTTAGGTTTTTTTTTTTTTTTTTTTTTTTTTTTTTTTTTTTTGTTTTGGCAGGAGTGGGAAATCCCCACGGACACCTCGACTACCTCACAGGCTGTGAAATAGTCGAGGTAGTGCCGGACTCGAACCGGCTAAAACCACACTCCTGCCCCACCAGTGTACCTCTGACTTTCCTCAGAGCCCTTGTTTGCGGAGGTTATTCTTTGTTCACTGTTTGGTTGGTTGGCGGCCGAAGAGACCTTTCTATATGCTGTCGTTCCTAATTGTGATATTCTTACTGTTTTATATACTAAATAGTTTTATACTAGATTTAATTTAACTTATCATTTTTTCAACGCTACGTTTTACTTTAGTATTTTTACTTTTACCTTTGTCTTACCTGTTTTCGTTATAATTGTACTATTTTAGAGCATTTTATGAATTTCTTTATTCGGTTTTGTTTACTAACTAATCATTAAAAGCCAAATTGAATTTACTATTTTGCCACTATTTTAGGATCATTCTTAAATGAATGCCCGGAAATGTTTTCTACGCTTGCCTTTTTGTAACACTAATTGTTTTTATGATACTATTAGGAATCAGAAGTGAAATACGTGAACAAAATAAACAATGTTTAATATCTTTTAAATCACACTTTTACAAAAATATCACGACAAACATTTTAAACAATAATCAAATAGAAATAGCACTAGCAAAATGGAATAATCAGTACACGAGCAAAAACATAAACCAAAAATAGCAAAGCACACGATAATAGTCGGGTAGCAAGTCCTTTCCGAGCGCCGTCCAAGCAAAAAGTGACCGTTGCAACGCCGCTCGCCTCGTTTTATGAACTTCTGTCGGTTGCCGCACATCGACCGTACGCTAACCGGACGGCTACTGGCTGATGGCGTGACTTTGAGCCAACACGGCCTCTCCTGACGCTCTGACGTCCTCGTCAGCTTCCAACAAGGCGGCTGAGTCTTCGCTGCCTCCTTGATAGCGTGTCTCACAACGCCAGTGGGGCGTGCTGGCAGCCTGGAGCGACGCGCTTAACACGTCAGTAGCGCGCTTGCAGCCTGGAGCGACGCGCTTAACACGTCAGTAGGGCGCGCAGTCGGCCTGCAGCGACGCGCTTAACACGTCAGTAGCGCGCTGGCAGCCTGGAGCGACGCGCTGTACATGCCAGTAGGGCGCGCAGTCGGCCTGCAGCGACGCGCTCGGCAACGCCAGTAGGGCGCGCAGTCGCCTTGCAGCGACGCGCTCAGCAACGCCAGTGGGGCGCGCAGTCGCCTTGCAGCGACGCGCTCAGCAACGCCAGTAGGGCGCGCAGTCGCCTTGCAGCGACGCGCTCAGCAACGCGAGTAGGGCGCGCAGTCGCCTTGCAGCGACGCGCTCAGCAACGCCAGTAGGGCGCGCAGTCGCCTTGCAGCGACGCGCTCAGCAACGCCAGTGGGGCGCGCAGTCGCCTTGCAGCGACGCGCTCAGCAACGCCAGTAGGGCGCGCTCGCACCCTGCAGTGACGTGCACGTTCACGGCGTCACTGTGGCAAAGCCCTGGCAACCACTGCTAAGGCCAAGCAGCGTTGCGTTGCATCCACGTCCACGTTGCGTTACTCTGCAAACAAACAAATTTACAACAGAATTTTGTTCCGCTCGATCACTCCTGACCAAACTTTAGTTCCATTGGGTGGCACCAAATTCGACTCTCATTAATTAAATCAAATGTACTAGAAATTATCGAAAATACAACACTCAACTACCTTGAGTCATATACCATAGTCGTTCACACCAACCTTAAAAATTCTATTGCAACAAAAACTGCTGAAATCATCGAGTAAAACCATTAACACCAAGGCTCTCTAACCGAGTAGTACAACAAGAGAGTAATCTCATTCATTAAGGAACATTCAAGTCGAGAATCAAATTCAAAGAAACATTCACCAAACAAAACTTGTCAGACAAGAATACCAATAGGCACATAGGGATGTATAAGCACATTGTTAGCATATCACACTGACTTCTTCCAAAACACTGTAGGCATAGGCTCCAAGTTTGCATACCCCTCAGATGTCGACTTCCACACACACTGTAGGCATAGGCTCCAAGTTTGCATACCCCTCAGATGTCGACTTCCACACACACTGTAGGCATAGGCTCCAAGTTTGCATACCCCTCAGATGTCGACTTCCACACACACACACTGTAGGCATAGGCTCCAAGTTTGCATACCCCTCAGATATCGACTTCCACACACACTGTAGGCATAGGCTCCAAGTTTGCATACCCCTCAGATGTCGACTTCCACACACACACACTGTAGGCATAGGCTCCAAGTTTGCATACCCCTCAGATATCGACTTCCACACACACTGTAGGCATAGGCTCCAAGTTTGCATACCCCTCTGATGTCGACTTCCACACACACTGTAGGCATAGGCTCCAAGTTTGCATACCCCTCAGTGGCTGTTGACATAGACACATTGTTAGCGTATCACACAGACTTTCACACACGCAGCTGAGGCCACGCGCTTGACCAAACCACACGTTCTTATGTAATGGTTACTCTGCAAAGAGACAAATCTACGACAGAATTTTGTTCCACTCGGTCACTCCTGACCAAACATCAATTAGGTCCCACTCTCGTTGATAAAATCAAACGTGGCTAAACTGGAAATTATCGAAAATACAACAATCAACCACCCTGGGTCATGTACCATTGTCGTTTAAATCAATCTTAAAAACATTATTGCGTCAAAAAAATGCCAGGTTCACAAATATCATCGAGTAAAACCACAGATCTATAACTAACTAGTAAACAAGTCGATCTCCCGTGTGTATCACTATTTGACTTCACTACGGTCTTTCCAGACCCTGACCTCAACCAGAGCTAAACGCACAACATACAACAAACACACTCACTGTCTACTCGAGTTTCCTCAAAAACCTTCAATTTTAATCGGACTACGACTACACAATAATTACTGGTAATGTCTAACACAATACAGCCGATAGAATCTCTTAATTGGCTTACAACCACAACTTTACTTCATCAAAATCCTTATAAACATCAACTGATACGTAACTCATTGGCATCTTTCTTAGCCTATAATGTGTATTAGGCACCTTCTTTAATAAAGCAAAACTTATCAGACTTTACAGTGAACCTGATACGGCCTACGTCTTCACACGAAAACAAGTCAACTGATCATATTGCGTAGGGGTTTGCATTTACGCAGACCATGATTATTTGAGTTTGATGTGCCAACAACTGCAGTTTTGGGTTTCAAATATACGGAAAACAAGACTTTTGACTGTATTTTGCTTAGCATCAGATATACCACAAATCACAACGTTGCCCCACACCAGGAATTTCTCCTGTATCGTGGGTACCTTCACAAATATTTTAAACTCACATACACAAGTACCCGACTTTGAAAAAAAACTAACTAGGTCATACAGATACTTGTACTCATAACGTCATTATAGCACAGTGACCATATCGACTTCACGCGGACACAATGACCGAAATTCGTGTTTAAAATGAGTCCACGTGCTGTTATTCATCAACCAATCGTTAAGCGACGTATTAGCACCACCATGTAAATAACCACCAATGCGTCCGAGGCATTGCCAATCACCCCAGTGACCTTAGAAACACACACATAACATCACGCCTGCAATCGCCGAAGGGTTAGGCAGAGGTACCCAGTATACCCACATTTCGCCAGTTATGTTAAGACATAAGCTTAACCATATAAATAACCACCAATGCATCCGAGGCATTGCCAATCACCCCAGTGACCTTATAAACACACACATAACATCACGCCTGTAATCCCCGAAGGGTTAGGCAGAGGTACCCAGTATACCCACATTTCGCCAATTATGTTAAGACATAAGCTTAACCATGTAATAGGGGTGAGCCCATTGTCACCAACAGGGCACAAATCCAGAAAATAATACTTTGCCCGACCCGGGAATCGAACCCAGAACCTTCATGCGCAATAGTCGCGCTAGCGACTACTAAACCAACGAAATATAAAAATGGTTCGATCTTACTTGTATCAGGAACGAAAGTAAATCAACAATCATGTCCGGAGATGTCATCTCAACCGCGAGGTCTCTCACGCGGCTCCTACGACGATCTCGTTCGCGCTTGGAACGGCGATCGGATCCCGAAACTTGCTACGTACGTCACCTTCCACTCCGCTTATGGTGGCTACAAGATCGCTTAGAACGAGAGGCACTACTTTTTGAACGCGAATAACTCGATATTTCCATTGCTAACTACTACCCGCTTTTATCTAAAATTAAAAGCTTGAAAACTAGTTTTTAACTTGTGGGCGAAGATATTCTTTATCCCACTTCTGATATTAGGAATCAGAAGTGAAATACGTGAACAAAATAAACAATGTTTAATATCTTTTAAATCACACTTTTACAAAAATATCACGACAAACATTTTAAACAATAATCAAATAGAAATAGCACTAGCAAAATGGAATAATCAGTACACGAGCAAAAACATAAACCAAAAATAGCAAAGCACACGATAATAGTCGGGTAGCAAGTCCTTTCCGAGCGCCGTCCAAGCAAAAAGTGACCGTTGCAACGCCGCTCGCCTCGTTTTATGAACTTCTGTCGGTTGCCGCACATCGACCGTACGCTAACCGGACGGCTACTGGCTGATGGCGTGACTTTGAGCCAACAATACTTAATCCATATATTCAATATATAATTTAATATCATAGTATGATAGGTTAGATGATGCTTTTGGCTGCGGGCTTTAACACCCAGTTCGACACAACTTGACGATTCCACTAGAGCTGACTCACGGTCCAGTATAATTTCAGCCACTTTCCTATGAAAGTGGCTCCAATTACCTCCCTCCATCGAGCCAACCCTAGTGGTCCGCTCAATGCTTCTGCAATCTGGTTGTGTCGAACTGGTCATTTCAGTGTACGCGGAAGTGGGCGCATCGACAACTTTAGCAGTATGCAATGTTTGCTCGTGCGAATGCGTCCCACTTCCTGCGCAACGGGCATTCCTCGCTGAAGGCATTGTGCGAGTGCTCCCCCAGCCCGGCTCTGGTGCAGTTGATGCACACCGCTGCCTCTCCTTTATGCTTGACTGGGCAGTCCACCCTAAGGTGTGGACCACCACAGTGACTGCATAGGTCAGTCGGCTCCGCGCAGAAACGCTTGCCATGGCCATATGCCAAGCAGCGGGTGCACTGCACCAGAGGCGTCTGGTCTTCGACGCGCACTCGCTGGAGGTCAATCCGTAGCTTGCCTCCAGCGAGTGCCCGCCTCCAGATTGCTGGGGTAACACTCAGCACAATGCTGCACGTATGAGGGTTACGGGACTTCTTCCGAAACTTTACGGACATCCTATTTTCCCTGTCGCCGAGGTCGTGAAAAATCTCCTGGTTCTGGTTCCTAAGGGCTTTCAGTACTTCGTCGTCGGTATGTACCGACAGCACGTCCCTAAGAACCAGAAGCGGGTCCCGGTTTGTCACTTCCTCGACGACAAGGTTCTCTCCGGCCGCTTCTAATCGCTCCTTAATTTTCCTCCTCTCTTCTTTTGTGGCACAACCCATTATTACTTTCCCATCTTTCCCTTTCCGAACTTTCTCGACCCGCACCCAGCCTTCCTTCGCATCCACCGCTTTCCTTATCCTCTCCAGTACTTTGTCCCCCGTATCCGCCTCCACCGTCGAGGAAACAACCACGGAGTGCAGCGTCGTTCGCTCCGGGGCTTGTGCCCCAGTGTGGCTCTTGTGTTCGGACGCAACACTCGCGTAGGTTCTTCCCTCGACGGGAGCAGCACACTCCTTGCTAGCCAGACCGGCTCGCAGTTTGACCAATTCGTCAGAGTTTTGTCGTATTAAAACCATGTGCTCCTTCATTGTCTTGGCGAGCTCAGTCTGGCCAGCAAGAGCCTCTGGATTGGACCGGGGAACACAGTCAGTGGTGGGCACTGTTTCCGTCACGGTTGCAGGCGCGGGAAGAGCCCCGTCTTGCTCCGACTCCTTCACCAGCTCATAGAGCCGGTTTATGGCCTCTAGCACCGCAGCCTTGATGTCCGTCCTAAGGTTGCGCGAGTTGCCCAAATTAAGCTTGGCTTTATTCAGGCAAGCTCGCGCCTCCGCAGTGCGACTGCGGCTCCCGGCCTCCGGCTTCTTGAGCTGTGTTGCAGCGCTCACGGAAGCTTGGTGCGTCACCGACGTGGCGGGGCCCTCCTGACGCGCGGAAGGAGTGTCGTCTCCAAAGGAGATTCTCCTCCTCGCATCAGAAGTCCCCGCCTTCTCCGCCGAACGCGGCGAACTTCCGGAGCCCATTGTCCTCAAGGTGGCGGAAGGAGTACGGAACATGTTCGGACTTGCAGCAATGACTGTACGAATGGAGCCCTGTAAAGAGGGGCTCAATGAAACAAAAATTTGCTACGGAGAAAGCAGGCTATTTTTAGAGGACACCGGACAATAATTCTATGTCCCTGTAAAGAGGGGAACACTGAATAAAACAATATATATAAATCAAATTAAAATAGGGACTATAATTGAAATAAAAAGAATATACACCTTAAAATAAAATTAAAATACGTTTTAGTAAAATGTTAAAACGACTGTCCCCTTAAATAAGCGTCAAAAAATTGTCAAAAAATAAATTATTGTGATTTTCCCCTCCCACGACTCAAAACAAACTCGAATATAAAATAAGAAATTTTGCCGACCTCTCTCCGTTTCCTTCTACCTATAGCTATAGAACAGAGGGTGGGAGGGTGGGCAAATTTTTTTTGCGAGCTAGACGCACGTGCCGCACGTCCAGAGAACGGGCTCCGCGCGGGCTAGCCGAATATCGAATAAAAAGTAGGTGGTCGGGAAGAAAAATTTTGGGTTTTCCCTAAAAAACCAGTTTTTGGGGAAAAAAATTTGGAAAAAACCCCCAATCTGAACCCAGGACCACGGAACGCGGCCAAAAGCGCAGGGATGGAGGGTAAATATGCCTGAAACTATTTAAAATTATTAAAGCAGGTAAAACTTTTGATTTGAATTAAATATGGAATAAATTGATGTAAAATTTTGAAATTTTTTTTTTCTAAGTGTAGGAGGGAGAAAATTTTTTCGGGCGTCAGGTCAATTTGATATGTTCAGGGAGCAGGCGGAGCACCACTCCTGTCGATTTACGCTGAAAACAGCTTGAAAAAAGCTTGTATACAACTAAAAATATCAACGTTTTGCTAAAATTTTCGTTCCCTTAGGTGTGGTTAGGTTAGGTTAGGTTAGGTTAGGTTAGGTTAGGTTAGGTTAGGTTAGGTTAGGTTAGGTTAGGTTAGGTTAGGTTAGGTTAGGTTAGGTTAGGTTAGGTTTTTTTTTTTTTTTTTTTTTTTTTTTTTTTTGGCAGGAGTGGGAAATCCCCACGGACACCTCGACTACCTCACAGGCTGTGAGATAGTCGAGGTAGTGTCGGACTCGAACCGACTAAAACCCACTCCTGCCCTGCTCGTGTCCTCTGATATGGGTGGTCAGAACCTTTTGAAACAGTTTTGTTATTTTTATATCTTTTCTTGATTTTTAACGATTTTATTCATTTGTTTTATTGACTAATGTTTTTTACTTATTTTTCTTTATTTTAATTACTATTTATACTAATAAACTAATATTTTTTACTAACATTTCCTTTTTTAATGACTATTTTAATATATACTAATAAACTAATACTCTAACGGCTATAAATGTAATGATAAACTGATATTTATATTTTTCTATTTTACGGCGATTACTTTTAATATATTATTATAATACGTAAAAGTATATCTTCTTTACACTCTATTATTTTTAACGACTATGGCAGCAATTTCTTTACAGTAGTTCAAAAATTTATTTCTTACTTTTTTATTTGTCATTATATTTGGTATGTGTTCTAATTTAATTTCTATTTCTGTTTCAGATTCAAGGTCGTGTTTATTTATGGCAAATCTGGGGCACTCCGTTATGAGGTGTTGTATGCTCTCATTTTTGGACGGGTCACAGGGACATGCCGGGCTCTCCTTGCACTTGAAGCGATTCAAATACTCGGAGAACCCGCCATGTCCTGTTAGAACCTGGACTATTAATGGGTCGAGACTTATTTTTCTAATAACGTGGTAGGCAGCTATTGCATCCGGGAGAAATATTTTTGTGGTAGACGCGGTTTCACCTGATCTGTATCTCGTGTTCCATTCGTCAAGCGACTCCATGCGGATTTGTCGCTTGACGAATGAGGCCGGACACAGGTCGTAGTGTGGCCTCGTTTTGCTGGTTATTGCTGCCTCTTTCGCCAACACGTCTGCCCTCTCGTTTCCCTCCATTCCCGCATGTGCCTTGATCCAGAACAGCTGGAGAGTTTTACCTCGATTCTTTAGTGCCTGGATGTTTTTCTGGATTTCAAACGCTAAGGGATGGAGGGAAACGCCTCGGGTGACCGTTTCTAGGGCCGATCTAGAGTCGCAATAGACCTCGACAACGGCTGAGGGGTGCTTCAGAGCTAGCTCAGAGGCCCTGTGCAGAGCCAATAGTTCGGCCTGATAAACAGTGCAGAAGTGATCCAATTTGAACTTTTGGGCTTTGATCTCCACCCCATTTTCCCATAAACTCAGTGCTGCACCGACTTTGCCTTGAATTTTGCTTCCATCGGTGAAGATTTTTGGGTTTGAAAGTCCTTGCTGGTCCATTTCTGCACCGTTTACCACGCACTTGAACTCGATGCCGACTTGGCTGGCTGGGTGAGGTATCTGCGTGTGTGGGACAGGCGTCTCGATCCCTCGGTCCCCTGTCACTCTCCGGGAGTATCCTCTTTTTTCCTCATAAAAAGAGGCTGCTTCCCGAATCCTAAGGTCCAGTGGAAGCAGTCCGGAGAGTACCAGGGCCGAGTTCAAAGATGTAGTCCTATACGCCTTTATGACCTTCTGCACAAAGCCTCGCTGCACTGCGTTGAGCTGCTTTTTGATCCCTACTTTGTTTGTAGCCGATGCCCAAGCACTCGCTGCGTACATTACGACGGGCTCTACCACTGCAGTGTATATAGTCCTGATAATTTCGGGCTTCAGGCCCCAACTGATTTTTGCGGCTTTTGACAGCTGCTTGTACAGGTTCAACGCTTTCCTCGTTACGTTCGAGGCATGGGCGTTGAACGTCAGCTTGTCGTCAATTGTAAGCCCCAGAATCTTGATCTCCCGAGACAGGGCAATGTCCTCATCGCCCATGCGCAGAAGAGGCGAATCGTACTTCAACTTGTTAGTTATGACCATCGCTTTCGTTTTGTGAGGCGCAAACTTCAGTTTATTTCCGATTCCCCACTTCTGAACATGGGCGAGACACGCATTCGCCTGTCTCTGGACATCAAGCGCTGTTTCGCCCGAAAATATCAGGACCACATCATCCGCAAATGCCTGGCAATAATCGCCACGTTTCTCTAGCTCTTTGAGCAGAGGGTCCAGGATCAAGTTCCAGAACGTTGGGCCTCCTATGGAGCCCTGGACGCAACCTTTCGCCGTTTCCCGGACATACTCTGCTCCTGCGTACCGAACCCTTACTTTTCTGTCCAGTAGATAGCTGTCTACCAGACGGCGCAAGTTTACTGGGCACTTCGTTTCCGCTAGTCGGCATTTCATCGCTGGCCACCAGGCATTATCGAAGGCTCCCTCTATGTCCAATGATACGACGACGACGATTTTCTTCTCCTTCAATCTGTCTTTGATGTGTTTCATCAGGTCATAGAGGGAGTCTTCGGTGCTGCGCTGCGGCATGAAGCCGTACTGGCTCGAGCTAGCCTGTGGCGATATATGCCACCTAATGCGACGTACCAACATCTTCTCCATAATTTTTCCCAGTACAGGCAATAGCCCAATCGGCCTGTATGACTTGGGGTGAGCATAGTCGTCTTTACCCGGTTTCCTAAGAACCACGACTACTGCCTCCTTCCAGATGTTCGGGAAGTGAAACAGAGAGAGGCATCTGTTGAGCACTGCCAGGAACAGTTGTGGGTCGTGGGTAATAGCCGCCCTGCATATGTCCGCTGTTAGACCGTCAATGCCCGGAGCTTTTTTCGGATTAAAGCTGGATACGGCCCACTTTAGTTCCTCCGCTGTGAATAGAGGATCAAATGTCTCACCATTTGTGTGTTCGTTCACTCTATTCGCCAGCTCACGTATCCTTCTGTGATCCGCATCGTCATCCTGCCTTTTATCCTCAGGATAAAATGTCTCCGCTAGCATCCGGGCTGACTCCTCGCTAGTGAGTACGCGGTTGCCTTGTACTAGCGGTATGTCTTCTTGCCTAGTGGCAGTGCGGCTAATTACCCTATAAATACTGTCCCACATAGTTTCATGTTCCTGCCTTCCGCAGAACTCTTTCCAGCTCGATGTGAGCGTGCTCTCCATCTTCTGCTTCAACTCCTCCTTGGCTGCGTTATACTGGTCCAGAACCCATTGTCGGCGTCGTGGTGCGGCACAGGAGATACGCCCCTTCCGCCTGTTAACCTCCTTTTTCATCCTTGTCAACTCCTCGGTCCACCAAGGCAATCCTGCTTGTTCCCTTTTCTTTATAGTTGGTATAGTCCCTTCACATGCCATTTCTATTGAATTTGTATATTTTTCTATTAATCTATTCAGCTCATCTATGTTATTTATTTTGTCTATTTCTATTTTGTTTATATTTTGTTGTTCCCAATTTTCCTTAAGTTTCCCATAAAATTGTCCCCATTTTGCCTTTTTCGTATTATATTTCCTAGTTGTTCTTCTAATGTCCATACCTTTTGACTTTACCAACTTAAGTTCAAACAGGATTGCCCTGTGGTCCGAGGTGGTGACATCACCGGATAGTCTCCAGTTGGTGGCACTTCGAAGCATGTCTTCTGTGCAAGTCGTTATGTCGACGCAGCTGCTGTACCGTTGTCCACCTCTGGTGACATCGAAGGTGGGGGCCGTTCCCTGGTTTAGGATCTGAAGTCCCAGCTCGTCGAGGGCACCCGCCAGGGCCTCCCCCCTTTGATCCGACTCTCGGCTTCCCCACCAAGTGCTCCAAGCGTTGACATCCCCCCCCAGTATAACGTCGCTTACTCCGATCTCCTCAACAATTTTCTTTAAATGGTCCAAGTCTGGCTCAATAGGCTGTCCACCATCCAGGTACACTGACACCACACCTATTTCCCAGGCTCCTGTCCTCAGTTTTGCTACTGCGAAATTTTCTGTGGTCAGGGTTGGGCACTGTGTGAGGTCTATGGTGTCGTCGAACAGTACAATGGCCGCTTTGTTGACCTTTTCAGTCTTCCTGGCGCACTGCACTACTCTCGTACCCGGATGGCTCTTCATTTGTCCAATCCCACCTATATACGGCTCCTGGACCATTGCAAACGCCAACTTCCTTTTCACGGCTTCCATAATGAGCTCAGCTGTGGCTAGTTTGCTCTTTTGGAGGTTTGCCTGTACGACGCTATACTGATGGGGTCTGCCTTCACCGATATCTTCGTTTCCGCCTGGGACCACCTTAGCAGTACGCCACCGACAGCCGCGCCAATGCGTCCCACTTGACACGAGTTGGGCACTCGCTGTCGAAGGCGTTGTGCTCAGTATTTCCCATTTTTGCAGAAACACAGTTACGGCACTTTGGTGGTTCCACAGCAAGTCGCGCGGGGCAGTCCGCCCTCATGTGGGGGTCCCCGCAATGTGTGCAGAGGTCAGCGGTTTCTGTGCACAGCTTGCGACTGTGACCGTAGCGCAGACAGCGCGTGCACTGGATCAGCGGCGACTGGTCCAGCACACGCACCCGCTGCAGGTCAATGTGCACACGACCCGCCTGCGTCAGCCTCTGCCACACTGTAGGGGACACCCTCAGGATGACGTGGCACATGTGGGGGTTTCTTGTCCTGCGGCGGTATGCCACCCCTATTCTCAGATCGTCAGCTGGAACATCCCCGATCAGGTGGCCGTTTTGGCGTTTAATAGCCTCTACTACGTCCTCGTCAGAGTGGCACGAGAGGACGTCTTTGGCAATGAGGAGAGGATCTTTGTTCTTCACCTCTTCCACCATTAAATTTCCGGCCTTTTTGATCCTCTCGGCCACCCGTGTTAGCTCCTCCCTGGTCCTGAAGCCGACCACCACCTTTTGGTCCCTCACTTTGCGCAGACGCTCCACCCTGGTGCCCTCATTTCTGGCATCCACTGCTGTCCTCAGCTTTGCGACAACCTCTTCCCCGGTGTCTTTGTCATCGACTGATGACACAATCACCGAGTGAAGAGGTTCCTGGTAATGTCGCTTTGTGACGGCGGCCATCTCCGCAAATGAGGGTGTCTGCCCTTCGACAAAACGAGGGGCCTGTTTAAGGTGCTCCGACAGAGCCCGCGTGTGCATCTGGCATTCCTCCAGCGCCTTGTTGTGCTGCTGGAGGTTCTCCATGAGCTGCCTCACGAGCTCTGTCGGTGCACCAGTGGTCGGCGTCAAGTCCTTGGGGGCCCTCTCAATTTCGACGGCTTCTCCAGGGGTCTTTGTTCTCTCCTTTTCGGACTCCTTAACGAGCTGGTA